>JBBBDQ010019538.1:0-11296 GCA_037127315.1 Ascarosepion bandense | reverse complement strand
ATATGGCTACCTACCTGTCCAGACTGAAACCCCATTGATTATTATGTGTGGGGCAGAGCGAGGAGAGACCACCAAAATTTCTTGTAATATCAAAGATGAACTGAAGGCAAAGATTATGGCAGCACATCACCCCTTACATATGGCTACCTACCTGCCCAGAATGAAACCCCCTTTGATTATCATGGGTGGGGTGAAGTTGAGTGAGAGAGACCAACAAAACTCCTTGTAATATCAAAGATGAACTGAAGGCAAGGATTATGGCAGCACATCACCCCTTACATGGCTACCTACCTGCCCAGACTGAAACCCCATTGATTATTATGGGCAGAGTTGAGTGAGAGACAAACAAAACTCCTTGTAATATCAAAGATAAACTAAAGGCAAGGATTATGGCAGCACATCACCCCTTACATATGGCTACCTACCTGCCCAGACTGAAACCCCTATTGATTATTATGTGCAGAGTTGAGTGAGAGACCAACAAAACTCCTTGTAATATCAAAGATGAACTGAAGGCAAGGATGAGTGGCAGCACATCACCCTTACATATGGCTACCTAATGCTCCAGAATGAAACCCCTTGATTATCATGGTGGGGTGAAGCGAGTGAGAGACCAACAAAACTCCTTGTAATATCAAAGATGAACTGAAGGCAAGGATTATGGCAGCACATCACCCCTTACATATGGCTACCCACCTGCCCAGAATGAAACCCCCTTGATTATCATGGGTGGGGGTGAAGTTGAGGAGAGACCAACAAAACTCCTTGTAATATCAAAGATGAACTGAAGGCAAGGATTATGGCAGCACATCACCCCTTACATATGGCTACCTACCTGCCCAGACTGAAACCCCATTGATTATTATGTGTGGGGCAGAGTTGAGTGAGAGACCAACAAAACTCCTTGTAATATCAAAGATAAACTAAAGGCAAGGATTATGGCAGCACATCACCCTGTTATTATGGCTACCTACCTGCCCAGACTGAAACCCCATTGATTATTATGTGTGGGGCAGAGTTGAGTGAGAGACCACGAAACTCCTTGTAATATCAAAGATAAACTAAAGGCAAGTGATTATGGCAGCACATCACCCCTTACATATGGCTGTCCTACCTGCCCAGAATGAAACCCCCTTGATTATTATGTGTGGGGCAGAGTTGAGTGAGAGACCAACAAAACTCCTTGTAATATCAAAGATAAACTAAAGGCAAGGATTATGGCAGCACATCACCCCTACATATGGCTACCTACCTGCCCAGAATGAAACCCTTGATTATCATGGGTGGGGTGAAGTTGAGTGAGAGACCAACAAAACTCCTTGTAATATCAAAGATGAACTGAAGGTGGCAAGGATTATGGCAGCACATCACCCCTTACATATGGCTACCTACCTGCCCAGACTGAAACCCCATTGATTATTATGTGTGGGCAGAGTTGAGTGAGAGACCAACAAAACTCCTTGTAATATCAAAGATAAAACTAAAGGCAAGGATTATGGCAGCACATCACCCCTTACATATGGCTACCTACCTGCCCAGACTGAAACCCCATTGATTATTATGTGTGGGGCAGAGTTGAGTGAGAGACCAACAAACTCCCTTGTAATATCAAAGATAAACTAAAGGCAAAGGGGATTATGGCAGCACATCACCCCTTACATATGGCTACCTACCTGCCCAGACTGAAACCCCATTGATTATTATGTGTGGGGCAGAGTTGAGGAGAGACCAACAAAACTCCTTGTAATATCAAAGATAACCAAAGGGCAAGGATTATGGCAGCACATCACCCCTTACATATGGCTACCTACCTGCCCAGACTGAAACCCCATTGATTATGTGTGGGGCAGAGTTGAGTGAGAGACCAACAAAACCCTTGCAATATCAAAGATAAACTAAAGGCAAGGATTATGGCAGCACATCACCCCTTACATATGGCTACCTACCTGCCCAGACTGAAACCCCATTGATTATTATGTGTGGGGCAGAGTTGAGGAGACCAACAAAACTCCTTGTAATATCAAAGATAAACTAAAGGCAAGGATTATGGCAGCACATCACCCCTTACATGGCTACCTACCTGCCCAGACTGAAACCCCATTGATTATTATGTGTGGGGCAGAGGCCATGAGAGACCAATGAAACTCCTTGTAATATCAAAAGATAAACTAAAGGCAAGGATTATGGCAGCACATCACCCCTTACATATGGCTACCTACCTGCCCAGACTGAAACCCCATTGATTATTATGTGTGGGGAAGAGTTGAGGGAGAGACCAACAAAACTCCTTGTAATATCAAAGATAAACTAAATGGCAAGGATTATGGCAGCACATCACCTCTTACATATGGCTACCTACCTGCCCAGACTGAAACCCCATTGATTATTATGTGTGGGGCAGAGTTGAGCGAGAGACCAACAAAACTCCTTGTAATATCAAAGATAAACTAAAGGCAAGGATTATGGCAGCACATCACCCCTTACATATGGCTACCTACCTGCCCAGATTGAAACCCCATTGATTATTATGTGTGGGGCAGAGTTGAGTGAGAGACCAACAAAACTCCTTGTAATATCAAAGATAAACTAAAGGCAAGGATTATGGCAGCACATCACCCCTTACATATGGCTACCTACCTGCCCACCAGACTGAAAACCCCATTGATTATTATGTAGTGGGCAGAGTTGAGGGAGACCAACAAAACCCTTGTAATATCAAAGATGAACTAAAGGCAAGGATTGGGCAGCACATCACCCCTTACATATGGCTACCTACCTACCCAGACTGAAACCCCATTGATTATTATGTGTGGGGCAGAGTTGGAGTGAGAGACCAACAAAACTCCTTGTAATATCAAAGATAAACCAAAGGCAAGACGTGGCAGCACATCACCCCTTACATATGGCTACCTACCTGCCCAGACTGAAACCCCATTGATTATTATGTGTGGGGCAGAGTTGAGGGAGAGACCAAACAAAACTCCTTGTAATATCAAAGATGAACTAAAGGCAAGGATTATGGCAGCACATCACCCCTTACATATGGCTACCTACCCACCCAGACTGAAACCCCATTGATTATTATGTGTGGGGCAGAGTTGAGTGAGAGACCAACAAAACTCCTTGTAATATCAAAGATAAACTAAAGGCAAGGATTATGGCAGCACATCACCCCTTACATATGGCTACCTACCTGCCCAGACTGAAACCCCTTGATTATTATGTGGGGCAGAGTTGAGTGAGTGAGACCAACAAACTCCTTGTAATATCAAAGATAAACTAAAGGCAAGGATTATGGGCAGCACATCACCCCTTACATATGGCTACCTACCTGCCCAGACTGAAACCCCATTGATTATTATGTGGGCAGAGTTGAGGGAGAGACCAACAAAACTCCTTGTAATATCAAAGATAAACTAAAGGCAAGGATTATGGCAGCACATCACCCCTTACTATGGCTACCTACCTGCCCAGACTGAAACCCCATTGATTATGGGGCAGAGAGTTGAGTGAGAGACCAACAAAACTCCTTGTAATATCAAAGATGAACTGAAGGCAAGGATTATGGCAGCACATCACCCCTTACATATGGCTACCTACCTGCCCAGACTGAAACCCCATTGATTATTATGTGTGGGGCAGAGTTGAGGGAGAGACCAACAAAACTCCTTGTCATATCAAAGATAAACCAAAGGATTATGGCAGCACATCACTCCCTTACATATGGCTACCTACCTGCCCAGACTGAAACCCCATTGATTATTATGTGTGGGGCAGAGTTGAGGGAGAGACCAACAAAACTCCTTGTAATATCAAAGATAAAACTAAAGGCAAGGATTATGGCAGCACATCACCCCTTACATATGGCTACCTACCTGCCCAGACTGAAACCCCATTGATTATTATGTGGGGCAGAGTTGAGTGAGAGACCAACAAACTCCTTTGTAATATCAAAGTTATAAACCAAAGGCAAGGATTATGGCAGCACATCACCCTTACATATGGCTACCTACCTGCCCAGACTGAAACCCCATTGATTATTATGTGTGGGGCAGAGTTGAGTGAGAGACCAACAAAACTCCTTGTAATATCAAAGATAAACTAAAGGCAAGGATTATGGCAGCACATCACCCCTTACATATGGCTACCTACCTGCCCAGACTGAAACCCCATTGACACAGGCAGAGTTGAGGGAGAGACCAACAAAACTCCTTGTAATATCAAAGATAAACTAAAGGCAAGGATTATGGCAGCACATCACCCCTTTACATATGGCTACCTACCTGCCCAGACTGAAACCCCATTGATTATTATGTGGGGCAGAGTTGAGGGAGAGACCAACAAAACCTTGTAATATCAAAGATAAAAGGCAAGGATTATGGCAGCACACTCACCCCTTACATGGCTACCTACCTGCCCAGACTGAACCCCTTGATTATTATGTGGGGCAGAGTTGAGTGAGAGACCAACAAAACCTTGTAATATCAAAGATAAACTAAAGGGTAAGGATTATGGCAGCACATCACCCCTTACATATGGCTACCTACCTGTCCAGACTTGGTAACCCCATTGATTATTATGTGTGGGCAGAGTTGAGGGAGAGACCAACAAAACTCCGTATCAAAGATAAACTAAAGTGGCGATTGCGGCAGCACATCACCCCCTTACATATGGCTACCTACCCTGTCCATGTAACTGAAACCCCATTGATTATTATGTGTGGGGCAAGAGTTGAGTGAGAGACCAACAAACTCCTGTAATATCAAAGATGAACTGAAGGCAAGGATTATGGCAGCACATCACCCCTTACATATGGCTACCTACCTTGCCCAGACTGAAACCCCATTGATTATTATGTGCAGAGTTGAGGGAGAGACCAACAAAACTCCTTGTAATATCAAAGATGAACTGAAGGTATGATTATGGCAGCACATCACCCCCTTACACATGGCTACCTACCTGCCCAGACTGAAACCCCCTTGATTATTATGTGGGGCAGAGTTGAGTGAGAGACCAACAAACTCCTTGTAATATCAAAGATGAACTGAAGGCAGGTTATCATGGCAGCACATCACCCCTTACATATGGCTACCTACCTGCCCAGACTGAAACCCCCTTGATTATTATGTGGGGCAGAGTTGAGTGAGAGACCAACAAAACTCCCTTGTAATATCAAAGATAAACTAAAGGCAAGGATTATGGCAGCACATCACCCCTTACATATGGCTACCTACCTGCCCAGACTGAAACCCCATTGATTATTATGTGTGGGGCAGAGTTGAGGGAGAGACCAACAAAACTCCAATATCAAAGATAAACTAAAGTGCAAGGATTGCAGCACATCACCCCTTACATATGGCTACCTACCTGCCCAGACTGAAACCCCATTGATTATTATGTGTGGGGCAGAGTTGAGCAGAGACCACCAAAACCCTTTTGTAATATCAAAGATGAACTGAAGGCAAAGATTATGGCAGCACATCACCCCTTACATATGTTTACCTACCTGTCCAGACTGAAACCCATTGATTATTATGTGTGGGGCAGAGTTGGAGGGAGAGACCAACAAAACTCCTTGTAATATCAAAGATAAACTAAAGGCAAGGATTATGGCAGCACATCACCCCTTACATATGGCTACCTACCTGCCCAGACTGAAACCCCATTGATTATTATGTGTGGGGCAGAGTTGAGGGAGAGACCAACAAAACTCCTTGTAATATCAAAGATAAACTAAAAGGCAAAGATTATGGCAGCACATCACCTTTTACATATGGCTACCTACCTAAACCACAGACTGAAACCCCATTGATTATTATGTGTGGGGGCAGAGTTATAGAGACCAACAAAACTCCTTGTAATATCAAAGATAAACTAAAGGCAAGGATTATGGCAGCACATCACCCCTTACATATGGCTACCTACCTGCCCAGACTGAAACCCCATTGATTATTATGTGTGGGGCAGAGTTGAGGGAGAGACCAACAAAACTCCTTGTAATATCAAAGATAAACTAAAGGCAAGGATTATGGCAGCACATCACCCCTTACATATGGCTACCTACCTGCCCAGACTGAAACCCCATTGATTATTATGTGTGGGGCAGAGTTGAGTGAGGACCAACAAAACTCCTTCAAATATCAAAGATGAACTGAAGGCAAAGATTATGGCAGCACATCACCCCTTACATATGTTTACCTACCTGTCCAGACTGGAACCCCATTGATTATTATGTGGGGTGAGTTGAGGGAGAGACCAACAAAACTCCTTGTAATATCAAAGATAAAACTAAAGGGTAAAGGATTATGGCAGCACATCACCCCTTACATATGGCTACCTACCTGCCTGTGACTGAAACTCCCATTGATTATTATGTGTGGGGCAGAGTTGAGGGAGAGACCAACAAAACTCCTTGTAATATCAAAGATAAACGAAAGCAAAGATTATGGCAGCACATCACCCTTACATATGGCTACCTACCTGTCCAGACTGAAACCCCATTGATTATTATGTGTGGGGGCAGAGTTGAGGGAGAGACCAACAAAACTCTCACATCAAAGATAAACTAAAGGCAAGGATTATGGCAGCACATCACCCCTTACATATGGCTACCTACCTGTCCAGACTGAAACCCCATTGATTATTATGTGTTATGAGCTGGAGGAGAGACCAACAAACTCCTTGCACATCAAAGAGCAAACCAAAGGCAAAGATTATGGCAGCACATCACCCCTTACATATGGCTACCTACCTGCCCAGAATGAAACCCCATTGATTATTATGTGTGGGGCAGAGTTGAGTGAGAGAGACCAACAAAACTCCTTTGTAATATCAAAGATAACCAAAGGCAAGGATTATGGCAGCACATCAATTCTTTACATATGGCTGCCATCACTCCTGCCCAGACTGAAACCCCATTGATTATTATGTGTGGGGCAGAGTTGAGGGAGAGACCAACAAAACCTTGGGACATCAAAGATAAACTAAAGGCAAGGATTAGCAGCACATCACCCCTTACATATGGCTACCTACCTGCCCAGACTGAAACCCCATTGATTATTACAAAAGGGAGTTGAGGGAGAGACCAACAAAACTCCCTAAAATATCAAAGATAAACTAAAGGCAGGATTACATAAGTAAGTACATCACCCCTTACATATGGCTACCTACCTGTCCAGACTGAAACCCCCTTGATTATTATGTGAGTTGAGTGAGACCAACAAAACTCCTTGTAATATCAAAGATAAACTAAAGGCAAGGATTATGGCAGCACATCACCCTTTACATGGCTACCTACCTGCCCTGACTGAAACTCCCATTGATTATTAGTGTGGGCAGAGTTATAGCAGAGACCAACAAAACTCCTTGTAATATCAAAGATGAACTGAAGGCAAAGATTATGGCAGCACATCACCTCATGGCTACCTACCTGTCCAGACTGAAACCCCATTGATTATTATGTGGGGCAGAGTTGAGTGAGAGACCAACAAACTCCTTGTAATATCAAAGATGAACTGAAGGCAAAGATTATGGCAGCACATCACCCCTTACATATGGCTACCTACCTGTCCTTGACTGAAACCCCATTGGGTTATTATGTGGGGCAGAGTTGAGTGAGAGACCAACAAAACTCCTTGTAATATCAAAGACAAACTAAAGGCAAGGATTATGGCAGCACATCACCCCTTACATATGGCTACCTACCTGCCCAGACTGAAACCCCATTGATTATTATGTGTGGGGCAGAGTTACAGAGACCAACAAAACTCCTTTTTGTAATATCAAAGGAGAAATCAAAGGCAAAGATTATGGCAGCACATCACCCCTTACATATGGCTACCTACCTGCCCAGACTGAAACCCACTGATTATTATGTGTGGGGCAGAGTTGAGTGAGAGACCAACAAACTCCTTGTAATATCAAAGATAACCAAGTATGATTATGGGCAGCACATCACCCTTACATATGGCTACCTACCTGCCCAGACTGAAACCCCATTGATTATTATGTGTGGGGCAGAGTTGAGTGAGAGACCAACAAAACTCCTTGTAATATCAAAGATGAACTGAAGGCAAGATTATGGCAGCACATCACCCCTATATATGGCTACCTACCTGTCCAGACTGAAACCCCATTGATTATTATGTGTGGGGCAGAGTTGAGTGAGAGACCAACAAAACTCCTTGTAATATCAAAGATGAACTGAAGGCAAAGATTATGGCAGCACATCAGCCCCTTACATATGGCTACCTACCTGCTCAGACTGAAACCCTCATTTGATTATTATGTGTGGGGCAGAGTTGAGTGAGAGACCAACAAAACTCCTTGTAATATCAAAGATAAACTAAAGGCAAGGATTATGGCAGCACATCACCCCTTACATATGGCTACCTACCTGTCCAGACTGAAACCCCATTGATTAAGAGTGTGGGGCAGAGTTGAGTGAGAGACCAACAAAATCCCTTGTAATATCAAAAGATGAACTGAAGGCAAAGATTATGGTACATCACCCCTTACATATGGCTACCCACCTGTCCAGACTGAAACCCCATTGATTATGTGTGGGGCAGAGTTGAGTGAGAGACCAACAAAACTCCTTGTAATATCAAAGATAAACTAAAGGCAAGGATTATGGCAGCACATCACCCCCCCCCTTACATATGGCTACCTACCTGTCCAGACTGAAACCCCATTGATTATTGAGTGTGTGGGGCAGAGTTGAGTGAGAGACCAACAAAACTCCTTGTAATATCAAAGATAAACTAAAGGCAAGGATTATGGCAGCACATCACCCCTTGCTACATGGCTACCTACCTGGTCCAGACTGAAACCCCATTGATTAGGCAGAGTTGAGTGAGAGACCAAAACTCCTTGTAATATCAAAGATAAACTAAAGGCAAGGATTATGGCAGCACATCACCCCTTACATATGGCTACCTACCTGTCCAGACTGAAACCCCATTGATTATTATGTGTGGGGCAGAGTTGAGTGAGAGACCAACAAACTCCTTGTAATATCAAAGATAAAACTAAAGGCAAGGATTATGGCAGCACATCACCCCCTACATATGGCTACCTACCTGTCCAGACTGAAACCCCATTGATTATTATGTGGGGCAGAGTTGAGTGAGAGACCAACAAAACTCCTTGTAATATCAAAGATAAACTAAAGGCAAGGATTATGGCAGCACATCACCCCTTACACATATGGCTACCACTGTCCAGACTGAAAACCCCTGTTTGATTATTATGTGTGGGGCAGAGTTGAGTGAGAGACCAAATAAAACTCCTTGTAATATCAAAGATAAACTAAAGGCAAGGATTATGGCAGCACATCACCCCTTACATATGGCTACCTACCTGTCCAGACTGAAACCCCATTGATTATTATGTGGGGCAGAGTTGAGCAGAGACCAACAAAACTCCTTGTAATATCAAAGATAAACTAAAGGCAAAGATTATGGCAGCACATCACCCCTTACATATGGCTACCTACCTGCCCAGACTGAAACCCCATTGATTATTATGTGTGGGGCAGAGTTGAGTGAGAGACCAACAAAACTCCTTGTAATATCAAAGATAAACTAAAGGCAAGGATTATGGCAGCACATCACCCCTTACATATGGCTACCTACCTGCCCAGACTGAAACCCCATTGATTATTATGTGTGGGGGTGAGTTGAGTGAGAGACCAACAAAACCCTTTGTAATATCAAAGATGAAACTGAAGGCAAAGATTATGGCAGCACATCACCCCTTACATATGGCTACCTACCTGTCCAGACTGAACCTGTCTGATTATTATGTGTGGGGCAGAGTTGAGGAGAGACCAACAAAACTCCTTGTAATATCAAAGATGAACTGAAGGCAAAGATTATGGCAGCACATCACCCCTTACATATGGCTACCTACCTGCCCAGACTGAAACCCCATTGATTATTATGTGTGGGGCAGAGTTGAGTGAGAGACCAACAAAACTCCTTGTAATATCAAAGATAAACTAAAAAGGCAAGGATTATGGCAGCACACACATCACCCTCACATATGGCTACCTACCTGCCCAGACTGAAACCCCATTGATTATTATGCAGGGCAGAGTTGAGTGAGAGACCAACAAAACTCCTTGTAATATCAAAGATGAACTGAAGGCAAAGATTATGGCAGCACATCACCTTACATATGGCTACCTACCTGTCCAGACTGAAACCCCATTGATTATTATGTGTGGGGGCAGAGTTGAGTGAGAGACCAACAAAACTCCTTGTAATATCAAAGATGAACTGAAGGCAAAGATTATGGCAGCACATCACCCCTTACATATGGCTACCTACCTGCCCAGACTGAAACCCCATTGATTATGTGTGGGGCAGAGTTGAGTGAGAGACCAACAAAACTCCTTGTAATATCAAAGATAAAACTAAAGGCAAACATTGGGCAGCACATCACCCCTTACATATGGCTACCTACCTACCCAGACTGAAACCCCATTGATTATTATGTGGGGCAGAGTTGAGTGAGAGACCAACAAAAACTCCTTTTTTGTAATATCAAAGATAAACTAAAGGCAAGGATTATGGCAGCACATCACCCCTTACATATGGCTACCTACCTGCCCAGACTGAAACCCCCTTGATTATTATGTGTGGGGGCAGAGTTGAGTGAGAGACCAACAAAACTCCTTGTAATATCAAAGATAAACTAAAGGCAAGGATTATGGCAGCACATCACCCCCTCATATGGCTACCTACCTGCCCAGACTGAAACCCTATTGATTATTATGTGTGGGGCAGAGTTGAGGGAGAGACCAACAAAACTCCTTGTAATATCAGATAAACTAAAGGCAAGGATTATGGCAGCACATCACCCCTTACATATGGCTACCTACCTGCCCAGACTGAAACCCCATTGATTATTATGTGTGGGGCAGAGTTGAGGGAGAGACCAACAAACTCCTTGCATGACCAAAGATAAACTAAAGGCAAGGATTATGGCAGCACATCACCCCTTACATATGGCTACCTACCTGCCCAGACTGAAACCCCATTGATTATTATGTGTGGGGCAGAGTTGAGTGAGAGACCAACAAACTCCTTGTATTATCAAAGATAAACTAAAGGCAAGGATTATGGCAGCACATCACCCCTTACATAAGGGCTACTCTACCTGCCCAGACTGAAACCCCATTGATTATTATGTGTGGGGCAGAGTTGGAGTGAGAGACCAACAAAACTCCTTGTAATATCAAAGATAAACTAAAGGCAAGGATTATGGCAGCACATCACCCCTTACATGGCTA
>JBBBDQ010019533.1:0-13372 GCA_037127315.1 Ascarosepion bandense | reverse complement strand
TCATTGCTTTTAATATCTATCTATCTATCTATCTCATTGCTTTAATATCTATCTATCTATCTATCTATCTATCTCATTGCTTTTAATATCTATCTATCTATCTATCTATCTCATTGCTTTTAATATCTATCTATCTATCTATCTATCTATCTATCTATCTATCTATCTATCTTCATTGCTTTTAATATCTATCTATCTATCTATCTATCTCATTGCTTTTAATATCTATCTATCTATCTATCTATCTCTATTGCTTTTAATATCTATCTATCTATCTATCTATCTATCTCATTGCTTTTAATATCTATCTATCTATCTATCTATCTCATTGCTTTTAATATCTATCTATCTATCTATCTATCTCATTGCTTTTAATATCTATCTATCTATCTATCTATCTCATTGCTTTTAATATCTATCTATCTATCTATCTCATTGCTTTTAATATCTATCTATCTATCTATCTATCTATCTCATTGTATTAATATCTATCTATCTATCTATCTATCTATCTATCTCATTGCTTTTAATATCTATCTATCTATCTATCTATCTATCTCATTGCTTTAACATTCATCTATCTCATTGCTTTTAATATCTATCTATCTATCTATCTCATTGCTTTTAATATCTATCTATCTATCTATCTCATTGCTTTTTAATATCTATCTATCTATCTATCTATCTATCTATCTATCTATCTATCTATCTCATTGCTTAATATCTATCTATCTATCTATCTATCTATCTATCTATCTCATTGCTTTTAATATCTATCTATCTATCTATCTATCTATCTATCTATCTATCTCATTGCTTTTAATATCTATCTATCTATCTATCTATCTATCTCATTGCTTTTAATATCTATCTATCTATCTATCTCATTGCTTTTAATATCTATCTATCTATCTATCTATCTATCTATCTATCTCATTGCTTTTAATATCTATCTATCTATCTATCTATCTATCAATCTATCTCATTGCTTTTATCTATCTATCTATCTATCTATCTATCTATCTATCTATCTATCTATCTATCTATCTCATTGCTTTTAATATCTATCTATCTATCTATCTATCTATCTATCTATCTATCTATCTATCTATCTATCTCATTGCTTTTAATATCTATCTATCTATCTATCTATCTATCTATCTATCTATCTATCTATCTATCTATCTCATTGCTTTTAATATCTATCTATCTATCTATCTATCTATCTATCTATCTATCTCATTGCTTTTAATATCTATCTATCTATCTATCTATCATCTATCTATCTCATTGCTTTTAATATCTATCTATCTATCTATCTATCTATCTATCTATCTATCTATCTATCTATCTATATATCTATCTATCTATCTCATTGCTTTTAATATCTATCTATCTATCTATCTATCTATCTATCTATCTATCTATCTATCTATCTCATTGCTTTTAATATCTATCTATCTATCTATCTATCTCATTGCTTTTAATATCTATCTATCTATCTATCTATCTATCTATCTATCTATCTATCTATCTATCTATCTATCTATCTAAATGCTTTTAATATCTATCTATCTATCTAAATGCTTTTAATATCTATCTATCTATCTATCCTATTGCTTTTAATATCTATCTATCTCATTGCTTTTAATATCTATCTATCTCATTGCTTTAATATCTATCTATCTATCTATCTAGCTTGCTTTTAATATCTATCTATCTATCTATCTATCTCATTGCTTTTAATATCTATCTATCTATCTATCTATCTCATTGCTTTTAATATCTATCTATCTATCTATCTATCTATCTATCTATATCTATCTATCTATCTCATTGCTTTTAATATCTATCTATCTATCTATCTATCTATCTATCTATCTATCTATCTATCTAAATGCTTTACCCATTCATTCATTCAAATGCTTTTAATATCTATCCATTCATTCAAATGCTTTAATATCTATCTATCTATCTATCTCATTGCTTTAATATCTATCTATCTCATTGCTTTAATATCTATCTATCTCATTGGTTTTAATATCTATCTATCTATCTCATTGCTTTTAATATCTATCTATGTATCTTCTCATTGCTTTTAATATCTATCTATCTATCTCACTACGAATATCTATCTATCTATCTATCTCATTGCTTTTAATATCTATCTATCTATCTATCCATTGCTTTTAATATCTATCTATCTATCTATCTCATTGCTTTTAATATCTATCTATCTATCTCATTGCTTTTAATATCTATCTATCTATCTCATTGCTTTTAATATCTATCTATCTATCTCGCTCGTTTTTAATATCTATCTATCTCATTGCTTTTAATATCTATATCTATCTCTATTGCTTTTAATATCTATCTATCTCATTGTTTTAATATCTATCTATCTCATTGCTTTAATATCTATCTATCTATCTATCTATCTATCTATCTATCTATCTATCTATCTCATTGTTTTAATATCTATCTATCTATCTATCTATCTATCTATCTATCTATCTCATTGCTTTTAATATCTATCTATCTATCTATCTATCTATCTATCTCATTGCTTTTAATATCTATCTATCTATCTATCTCATTGCTTTTAATATCTATCTATCTATCTATCTCATTGCTTTTAATATCTATCTATCTATCTATCTATCTATCTGTCTATCTATCTATCTCATTGCTTTTAATATCTATCTATCTATCTATCTATCTATCTATCTCATTGCTTTAAATATCTATCTATCTATCTATCTATCTATCTATCTATCTATCTCATTGCTTTTAATATCTATCTATCTATCTATCTATCTATCTCATTGCTTTTAATATCTATCTATCTATCTATCTATCTATCTCATTGCTTTTAATATCTATCTATCTATCTATCTCATTGCTTTTAATATCTATCTATCTATCTATCTATCTATCTATCTATCTATCTATCTATCTATCTCATTGCTTTAAATAATATCTATCTATCTATCTATCTATCTATCAATTCATTCATTGCTTTTAATATCTATCTATCTATCTATCTATCTATCTATCTATCTCATTGTTTCTAATATCTATCTATCTATCTATCTATCTATCTATCTATCTATCTATCTATCTATCTATCTCATTGCTTTTAATATCTATCTATCTATCTATCTATCTATCTATCTATCTCATTGCTTTTAATATCTATCTATCTATCTATCTATCTATCTATCTATCTATCTCATTGCTTTTAATATCTATCTATCTATCTATCTATCTATCTATCTATCTATCTATCTATCTATCTATCCTTGCTTGCTTTAATATTCATCTATCTATCTATCTATCTATCTATCTATCTCATTGCTTTTAATATCTATCTATCTATCTATCTATCTCATTGCTTTTAATATCTATCTATCTATCTATCTATCTATCTATCTATCTATCTATCTAAATGCTTTTAATATCTATCTATCTATCTAAATGCTTTTAATATCTATCTATCTATCTATCTCATTGCTTTTAATATCTATCTATCTCATTGCTTAACATTCATTCATTCATTGCTTTTATCATCTATCTATCTATCTATCTCATTGCTTTTAATATCTATCTATCTATCTATCTCATTGCTTTTAATATCTATCTATCTATCTATCTATCTCGTATTGCTTTTAATATCTATCTATCTATCTATCTATCTATCTCATTGCTTTTAATATCTATCTATCTATCTATCTATCTATCTATCTATCTATCTATCTAAATGCTTTTAATATCTATCTATCTATCTAAATGCTTTTAATATCTATCTATCTATCTAAATGCTTTTAATATCTATCTATCTATCTAAATGCTTTTAATATCTATCTATCTATCTATCTCATTGCTTTTAATATCTATCTATCTCATTGCTTTTAATATCTATCTATCTCATTGGTTTTAATATCTATCTATCTATCTATCTATCTCATTGCTTTTAATATCTATCTATGTATCTCTCTCATTGCTTTTAATATCTATCTATCTATCTATCTCATTGCTTTAATATCTATCTATCTATCTATCTCATTGCTTTTAATATCTATCTATCTATCTCATTGCTTTTAATATCTATCTATCTATCTATCTCATTGCTTTTAATATCTATCTATCTATCTATCTATCTCATTGCTTTTAATATCTATCTATCTATCTATCTCATTGCTTTTAATATCTATCTATCTATCTCATTGCTTTAATATCTATCTATCTATCTCTATTGCTTTTAACATCTATCTATCTATCTCATTGCTTTAATATCTTCATCTATCTCATTGCTTTTAACATTCATCTATCTCATTGCTTTAATATCTATCTATCTCATTGCTTTTAATATCTATCTATCTCATTGCTTTTAATATCTATCTATCTATTGCTTTTAATATCTATCTATCTATCTATCTATCTATCTATCTATCTATCTATCTATCTATCTATCTCATTGCTTTTAATATCTATCTATCTATCTATCTATCTATCTATCTATCTATCTATCTATCTATCTAATTGCTTTAATATCTATCTATCTATCTATCTATCTATCTATCTATCTAATTGCTTAATATCTATCTATCTATCTATCTATCTATCTATCTCATTGCTTTTAATATCTATCTATCTATCTATCTCATTGCTTTTAATATCTATCTATCTATCTATCTATCTATCTATCTATCTATCTATCTATCTATCTATCTATCTATCTATCTATCTCATTGCTTTTAATATCTATCTATCTATCTATCTATCTCATTGCTTTTAATATTTATCTATCTATCTATCTATCTATCTATCTATCTCATTGCTTTTAATATCTATCTATCTATCTATCTATCTATCTATCTATCTATCTATCTATCTCATTGCTTTTAATATCTATCTATCTATCTATCTCATTGCTTTTAATATCTATCTATCTATCTATCTCATTGCTTTTAATATCTATCTATCTATCTATCTATCTATCTATCTATCTCATTGCTTTATTATCTATCTATCTATCTATCTATCTATCTCATTGCTTTTAATATCTATCTATCTATCTATCTATCTATCTATCCATTGCTTTTAATATCTATCTATCTATCTATCTATCTATCTATCTATCTATCTATCTATCTCATTGCTTTTAATATCTATCTATCTATCTATCTATCTATCTATCTCATTGCTTTTAATATCTATCTATCTATCTATCTATCTATCTATCTATCTATCTATCTATCTATCTATCTCATTGCTTTTAATATCTATCTATCTATCTATCTATCTATCTATCTATCTATCTATCTATCTATCTATCTCATTGTTTTAATATCTATCTATCTATCTATCTATCTATCTATCTATCTATCTATCTATCTATCTCATTGCTTTTAATATTCATCTATCTATCTATCTATCTATCTATCTATCTCATTGCTTTTAATATCTATCTATCTATCTATCTATCTATCTATCTCATTGCTTTTAATATCTATCTATCTATCTATCTATCTATCTATCTATCTATCTCATTGCTTTTAATATCTATCTATCTATCTATGTATCTATCTATCTATCTATCTATCTCATTGCTTTAATATCTATCTATCTATCTATCTCATTGCTTTTAATATCTATCTATCTATCTATCTATCTATCTATCTATCTATCTATCTCATTGCTTTTAATATCTATCTATCTATCTATCTATCTATCTATTTATCTATCTCATTGCTTTTAATATCTATCTATCTATCTATCTATCTATCTATCTCATTGCTTTTAATATCTATCTATCTATCTATCTATCTATCTATCTCATTGCTTTTAATATCTATCTATCTATCTATCTATCTATCTATCTCATTGCTTTTAATATCTATCTATCTATCTATCTATCTATCTATCTATCTATCTATCTCATTGCTTTAATATCTATCTATCTATCTATCTATCTATCTATCTATCTATCTATCTATCTATCTCATTGCTTTTAATATCTATCTATCTATCTATCTATCTATCTATCTATCTATCTATCTATCTATCTCATTGCTTTTAATATCTATCTATCTATCTATCTATCTATCTATCTATCTATCTATCTATCTATCTCATTGCTTTTAATATCTATCTATCTATCTATCTATCTATCTATCTCATTGCTTTTAATATCTATCTATCTATCTATCTATCTATCTATCTATCTATCTCATTGCTTTTAATATCTATCTATCTATCTATCTATCTATCTATCTATCTATCTATCTATCTATCTCATTGCTTTTAATATCTATCTATCTATCTATCTATCTATCTATCTCATTGCCTTTAATATCTATCTATCTATCTATCTATCTATCTATCTCATTGCTTTTAATATCTATCTATCTATCTATCTCATTGCTTTTAATATCTATCTATCTATCTATCTATCTATCTATCTATCTATCTATCTATCTATCTCATTGCTTTTAATATCTATCTATCTATCTATCTATCTATCAATCTATCTCATTGCTTTTAATATCTATCTATCTATCTATCTCATTGCTTTTAATATCTATCTATCTATCTATCTATCTATCTATCTATCTATCTATCTATCTCATTGCTTTTAACATCTATCTATCTATCTATCTATCTATCTATCTATCTATCTATCTATCTATCTATCTATCTATCCCATTGCTTTTAATATCTATCTATCTATCTATCTATCTATCTATCTATCTATCTATCTATCTATCTATCTATCTATCTATCTATCTATCTCATTGCTTTCTTAATATCTATCTATCTATCTATCTATCTATCTATCTATCTATCTATCTATCTCCATTGCTTCTTTAACATCTATCTATCTATCTATCTATCTATCTATCTATCTCATTGCTTTAATATCTATCTATCTATCTATCTATCTCATTGCTTTTAATATCTATCTATCTATCTATCTATATCTATCTATCTATCTATCTATCTATCTATCTAAACGTTTAATATCTATCTATCTATCTAAATGCTTTTAATATCTATCTATCTATCTAAATGCTTTTAATATCTATCTATCTATCTATCTCATTGCTTTTAATATCTATCTATCTCATTGCTTTTAATATCTATCTATCTCATTGCTTTTAATATCTATCTACTCTATTGCTTTTAATATCTATCTATCTATCTATCTCATTGCTTTAATATCTATCTATCTATCTATCTCATTGTTTTAATATCTATCTATCTATCTATCTATCTCATTGCTTTTAATATCTATCTATCTATCTATCTATCTATCTATCTATCTCATTGCTTTAATATCTATCTATCTATCTATCTATCTATCTCATTGCTTTCTAATATCTATCTATCTATCTATCTATCTATCTATCTATCTAAATGCTTTAACATTCATTCATTCATCTAAATGCTTTTAATATCTATCTATCTATCTAAATGCTTTTAATATCTATCTATCTATCTATCTCATTGCTTTTAATATCTATCTATCTCATTGCTTTTAATATCTATCTATCTCATTGCTTTTAATATCTATCTATCTCATTGCTTTTAATATCTATCTATCTATTGCTTTTAATATCTATCTATGTATCTCTCTCATTGCTTTTAACATTCATCTATCTATCTATCTCATTGCTTTTTAATATCTATCTATCTATCTATCCTATTGCTTTTAATATCTATCTATCTATCTCATTGCTTTTAATATCTATCTATCTATCTATCTCATTGCTTTTAATATCTATCTATCTATCTCATTGCTTTTAATATCTATCTATCTATCTATCTCATTGCTTTTAATATCTATCTATCTATCTATCTCATTGCTTTTAATATCTATCTAGTCTATCTCATTGCTTTAATATCTATCTATCTATCCGATGCTTTTAATATCTATCTATCTATCTCATTGCTTTTAATATCTATCTATCTCATTGCTTTTAATATCTATCTATCTCATTGCTTTAATATCTATCTATCTCATTGCTTTTAATATATATCTATCTCTATTGCTTTTAATATCTATCTATCTATCTATCTATCTATCTATCTATCTATCTATCTATCTATCTATCTCATTGCTTTTAATATCTATCTATCTATCTATCTATCTATCTATCTATCTATCTATCTATCTATCTCATTGCTTTTAATATCTATCTATCTATCTATCTATCTATCTATCTATCTATCTCATTGCTTTTTAATATCTATCTATCTATCTATCTCATTGCTTTTAATATCTATCTATCTATCTATCTATCTATCTATCTATCTATCTATCTATCTCATTGCTTTAATATCTATCTATCTATCTATCTATCTCATTGCTTTTAATATCTATCTATCTATCTATCTATCTATCTCATTGCTTTTAATATCTATCTATCTATCTATCTATCTATCTATCTATCTATCTCATTGCTTTTAATATCTATCTATCTATCTATCTCATTGCTTTTATTATCTATCTATCTATCTATCTCATTGCTTTTAATATCTATCTATCTATCTATCTATCTATCTATCTATCTATCTATCTATCTATCTATCTCATTGCTTTTAATATCTATCTATCTATCTATCTATCTATCTATCTATCTCATTGCTTTTAATATCTATCTATCTATCTATCTATCTATCTATCTATCTATCTATCTCATTGCTTTGTAATATCTATCTATCTATCTATCTATCTATCTATCTATCTATCTATCTCATTGCTTTTAATATCTATCTATCTATCTATCTATCTATCTATCTATCTATCTCATTGCTTTTAATATCTATCTATCTATCTATCTATCTATCTATCTATCTATCTATCTATCTCATTGCTTTTAATATCTATCTATCTATCTATCTATCTATCTATCTATCTATCTATCTCATTGCTTTTAATATCTATCTATCTATCTATCTATCTATCTATCTATCTATCTATCTCATTGCTTTAATATCTATCTATCTATCTATCTATCTATCTATCTATCTCATTGCTTTTAATATCTATCTATCTATCTATCTATCTATCTATCTATATCTATCTATCTCATTGCTTTTAATATCTATCTATCTATCTATCTATCTATCTATCTATCCTATTGCTTTTAATATCTATCTATCTATCTATGTATCTATCTATCTATCTATCTATCTCACGCTTTTAATATCTATCTATCTATCTATGTATCTATCTATCTATCTATCTATCTATCAAGTTGAATATCTATCTATCTATCTATCTCATTGCTTTTAATATCTATCTATCTATCTATCTATCTATCTATCTATCTCACTGTTTCTTTAATATCTATCTATCTATCTATCTATCTATCTATTTATCTATCTCATTGCTTTTAATATCTATCTATCTATCTATCTATCTATCTATCTATCTCATTGCTTTTAATATCTATCTATCTATCTATCTATCTATCTATCTATCTCATTGCTTTAATATCTATCTATCTATCTATCTATCTATCTATCTATCTATCCTTCTATTGCTTTTAATATCTATCTATCTATCTATCTATCTATCTATCTATCTCATTGCTTTTAATATCTATCTATCTATCTATCTATCTATCTATCTATCTATCTATCTCATTGCTTTTAATATCTATCTATCTATCTATCTATCTATCTATCTATCTATCTATCTATCTATCTATCTATCTCATTTATTTAATATCTATCTATCTATCTATCTATCTATCTATCTCATTGCTTTTAATATCTATCTATCTATCTATCTATCTATCTCATTGCTTTTAATATCTATCTATCTATCTATCTATCTATCTATCTCATTGCTTTTAATATCTATCTATCTATCTATCTATCTCATTGCTTTAATATCTATCTATCTATCTATCTATCTATCTATCTATCTATCTCATTGCTTTTAATATCTATCTATCTATCTATCTCATTGCTTTTAATATCTATCTATCTATCTATCTATCTATCTATCTATCTATCTCATTGCTTTTAATATCTATCTATCTATCTATCTATCTATCTATTTATCTATATCTCATTGCTTTTAACATCTATCTATCTATCTATCTATCTATCTATCTATCTATCTCATTGCTTTAATATCTATCTATCTATCTATCTATCTATCTATCTATCTATCTCATTGCTTTAATATCTATCTATCTATCTATCTATCTATCTCATTGCTTTTAATATCTATCTATCTATCTATCTATCTATCTCATTGCTTTTAATATCTATCTATCTATCTATCTATCTATCTATCTATCTATCTGTCTATCTCTATTGCTTTTAATATCTATCTATCTATCTATCTATCTATCTATCTCATTGCTTTTAATATCTATCTATCTATCTATCTATCTATCTATCTATCTATCTCCATTGCTTTTAATATCTATCTATCTATCTATGTATCTATCTATCTATCTATCTATCTCATTGCTTTAATATCTATCTATCTATCTATGTATCTATCTATCTATCTATCTATCTCATTGCTTTTAAGTATCTATCTATCTATCTATCTCATTGCTTTAATATCTATCTATCTATCTATCTATCTATCTCATTATTGCTTTAATATCTATCTATCTATCTATCTATCTATCTATCTATCTCATTGCTTTTAATATCTATCTATCTATCTATCTATCTATCTATCTATCTATTTATTTTTAATATCTATCTATCTATCTATCTATCTATCTATCTATCTATCTCATTGCTTTTAATATCTATCTATCTATCTATCTATCTATCTCATTTATTAATATCTATCTATCTATCTATCTATCTATCTATCTATCTATCTATCTATCTATCTATCTATCTCATTGCTTTTAATATCTATCTATCTATCTATCTATCTATCTATCTATCTCATTGCTTTTAATATCTATCTATCTATCTATCTATCTATCTATCTATCTATCTATCTATCTATCTATCTATCTATCTCATTGCTTTTAATATCTATCTATCTATCTATCTATCTATCTATCTATCTATCTATCTCATTGCTTTAATATCTATCTATCTATCTATCTATCTATCTATCTATCTATCTATCTATCCATTCCATTGCTTTTAATATCTATCTATCTATCTATCTATCTATCTATCTCATTGCTTAACATTCATTCATTTATCTATCTATCTCATTGCTTTTAATATCTATCTATCTATCTATCTATCTATCTATCTATCTATCTATCTATCTATCTATCTATCTATCTCATTGCTTTTAATATCTATCTATCTATCTATCTATCTATCTAAATGCTTTTAATATCTATCTATCTATCTAAATGCTTTTAATATCTATCTATCCATTCTAAATGCTTTTAATATCTATCTATCTATCTATCTCATTGCTTTTAATATCTATCTATCTCATTGCTTTTAATATCTATTCAATCCATTGCTTTTAATATCTATCTATCTCATTGCTTTTAATATCTATCTATCTCAGCTTGCTTTAATATCTATCTATCTATCTATCTATCTCATTGCTTAATATCTATCTATGTATCTCTCTCATTGCTTTTAATATCTATCTATCTATCTATCTCATTGCTTTTAATATCTATCTATCTATCTATCTCATTATTTTTAATATCTATCTATCTATCTCATTGCTTTTAATATCTATCTATCTATCTATCTCATTGCTTTTAATATCTATCTATCTATCTATCTCATTGCTTTTAATATCTATCTATCTATCTCATTGCTTTTTAATATCTATCTATCTATCTCATTGCTTTTAATATCTATCTATCTATCTCATTGCTTTTAATATCTATCTATCTATCTCATTGCTTTTAATATCTATCTATCTCATTGCTTTTAATATCTATCTATCTCATTGCTTTAATATCTATCTATCTCACTGTTTAATATCTATCTATCTATCTATCTATCTATCTATCTATCTCATTGCTTATCTATCTATCTATCTATCTATCTATCTATCTATCTATCTATCTATCTATCTCATTGCTTTTAATATCTATCTATCTATCTATCTATCTATCTATCTATCTATCTATCTCATTGCTTTTAATATCTATCTATCTATCTATCTATCTATCTATCTATCTATCTCTGTATTGCTTAATATCTATCTATCTATCTATCTATCTCTATTGCTTTCTTTAATATCTATCTATCTATCTATCTATCTATCTCATTGCTTTTAATATCTATCTATCTATCTATCTATCTATCTATCTATCTATCTATCTATCTATCTCATTGCTTTTAATATCTATCTATCTATCTATCTATCTATCTATCTATCTATCTCATTGCTTTTAATATCTATCTATCTATCTATCTATCTATCTATCTATTGCTTTTAATATCTATCTATCTATCTATCTATCTATCTCATTGCTTTTAATATCTATCTATCTATCTATCTATCTATCTATCTATCTCATTGCTTTAATATCTATCTATCTATCTATCTATCTCATTGCTTTAATATCTATCTATCTATCTATCTATCTCATTGCTTTTAATATCTATCTATCTATTGCTTTTAATATCTATCTATCTCATTGCTTTAATATCTATCTATCTCACTGCTTGACATCTATCTATCTCATTGCTTTAATATCTATCTATCTCATTGCTTTTAATATCTATCTATCTCATTGCTTTTAATATCTATCTATCTATTGCTTTAATATCTATCTATCTCATTGTTTATTATCTATCTATCTATCTATCTATCTATCTATCTATCTATCTATCTATCTATCTATCTATCTCATTGCTTTAATATCTATCAATCTATCTATCTATCTATCTATCTCATTGCTTTAATATCTATCTATCTATCTATCTATCTATCTATCTATCTATCTATCTATCTATCTCATTGCTTTAATATCTATCTATCTATCTATCTATCTATCTATCTATCTATCTCACTTGCTTAATATCTATCTATCTATCTATCTATCTATCTATCTATCTATCTATCTATCTATCTATCTCACGTTTTAATATCTATCTATCTATCTATCTATCTATCTATCTATCTCACTTGCTTTCTAATATTCATCTATCTATCTATCTATCTATCTATCTATCTATCTATCTATCTATCTCACGTGCTTTCAATATCTATCTATCTATCTATCTATCTATCTATCATCTATCTATCTATCTATCTATCTCATTGCTTTTAATATCTATCTATCTATCTATCTATCTATCTATCTATCTCATTGCTTTCAATATCTATCTATCTATCTATCTATCTCATTGCTTTTAATATCTATCTATCTATCTATCTATCTATCTATCT
>JBBBDQ010019529.1:0-33394 GCA_037127315.1 Ascarosepion bandense | reverse complement strand
GAAAGAGTTTTGTTAGTCTCTTGCTCAACTGCACCCAGCACATAATAATCAAGTTGGTGGTAGTCCATGGAGATAGGTACCAAGATGTAAAGGGTGATTTAGAAAGAGTTTTGTTTGGTCTCTTTGCTCAATGCTTAACTTTACATTAATAATCAAGTGGGTGGTAGTCCATGGAGATAGGTACCAAGATGTAAGGGGTGATTTAGAAGAGGTTTGTTGGTCTCTTGCTCAACTGCGCCCAGCACATAATAATCAAGTGGGTGGTAGTCCATGGAGATAGGTACCAAGATGTAAGGGGTGATTTAGAAAGAGTTTTGTTGGTCTCTTGCTCAACTGCGCCCAGCACATAATAATCAAGTTGGTGGTAGTCCATGGAGATAGGTACCAAGATGTAAGGGTGATTTAGAAAGAGTTTTGTTGGTCTCTTGCTCAAATGCGCCCAGCACATAATAATCAAGTGGGTGGTAGTCCATGGAGATAGGTACCAAGATGTAAGGGGTGATTTAGAAAGAGGTTTGTTGGTCTCTTGCTCAAATGCGCCCAGCACATAATAATCAAGTGGGTGGTAGTCCATGGAGATAGGTACCAAGATGTAAGGGGTGATTTAGAAGAGGTTTGTTGGTCTCTTGCTCAAATGCGCCCAGCACATAATAATCAAGTGGGTGGTAGTCCATGGAGATAGGTACCAAGATGTAAGGGGCAGGATTTAGAAGAGTTTTGTTGGTCTCTTGCTCAACTGCGCCCAGCACATAATAATCAAGTGGGTGGTAGTCCATGGAGATAGGTACCAAGATGTAAGGGGTGATTTAGAAAGAGGTTTGTTGGTCTCTTGCTCAACTGCGCCCAGCACATAATAATCAAGTGGGTGGTAGTCCATGGAGATAGGTACCAAGATGTAAGGGGTGATTTAGAAGAGGTTTGTTGGTCTCTTGCTCAACTGCGCCCAGCACATAATAATCAAGTGGGTGGTAGTCCATGGAGATAGGTACCAAGATGTAAGGGGGTGATTTAGAAAGAGGTTTGTTGGTCTCTTGCTCAACTGCGTAGCACATAATAATCAAGTGGGTGGTAGTCCATGGAGATAGGTACCAAGATGTAAGGGGTGATTTAAGAAGAGGTTTGTTGGTCTCTTGCTCAACTGCCAGCACATAATAATCAAGTGGGTGGTAGTCCATGGAGATAGGTACCAAGATGTAAGGGGTGATTTAGAAAGAGGTTTGTTGGTCTCTTGCTCAACTGCGCCCAGCACATAATAATCAAGTGGGTGGTAGTCCATGGAGATAGGTACCAAGATGTAAGGGGTGATTTAGAAAGAGGTTTGTTGGTCTCTTCTCCAACTGCGCCCAGCACATAATAATCAAGTGGGTGGTAGTCCATGGAGATAGGTACCAAGATGTAAGGGGTGATTTAGAAGAGGTTTGTTGGTCTCTTGTCTTTGCGCCCAGCACATAATAATCAAGTGGGTGGTAGTCCATGGAGATAGGTACCAAGATGTAAGGGGTGATTTAGAAAGAGGTTTGTTGGTCTCTTGCTCAACTGCGCCCAGCACATAATAATCAAGTGGGTGGTAGTCCATGGAGATAGGTACCAAGATGTAAGGGGTGATTTAGAAAGAGGTTTGTTGGTCTCTTGCTCAAATGCGCCCAGCACATAATAATCAAGTGGGTGGTAGTCCATGGAGATAGGTACCAAGATGTAAGGGGTGATTTAGAAAGAGGTTTGTTGGTCTCTTGCTCAACTGCGCCCAGCACATAATAATCAAGTGGGTGGTAGTCCATGGGAATGGGGTACCAAGATGTAAGGGGTGATTTAGAAAGAGGTTTGTTGGTCTCTTGCTCAACTGCGCCCAGCACATAATAATCAAGTGGGTGGTAGTCCATGGAGATAGGTACCAAGATGTAAGGGTGATTTAGAAAGAGTTTTGTTGGTCTCTTGCTCAACTGCGCCCAGCACATAATAATCAAGTGGGTGGTAGTCCATGGAGATAGGTACCAAGATGTAAGGGGTGATTTAGAAGAGGTTTGTTGGTCTCTTGCTCAAATGCGCCCAGCACATAATAATCAAGTGGGTGGTAGTCCATGGAGATAGGTACCAAGATGTAAGGGGTGATTTAGAAGAGTTTTGTTGGTCTCTTGCTCAACTGCGCCCAGCACATAATAATCAAGTGGGGTGGTAGTCCATGGAGATAGGTACCAAGATGTAAAGGGTGATTTAGAAGAAGGTTTGTTGGTCTCTTGCTCAAATGCGCCCAGCACATAATCATCAAGTGGGTGGTAGTCCATGGAGATGAGGTACCAAGATGTAAGGGGTGATTTGAAAGAGGTTTGTTGGTCTCTTGCTCAAATGCCCAGCACATAATAATCAAGTGGGTGGTAGTCCATGGAGATAGGTACCAAGATGTAAGGGGTGATTTAGAAGAGTTTTGTTGGTCTCTTGCTCAGCTGCGCCCAGCACATAAATAGCTCAGTGGAGTAGTCCATGGAGATAGGTACCAAGATGTAAGGGGTGATTTAGAAGAGGTTTGTTGGTCTCTTGCTCAAATGCGCCCAGCACATAATAATCAAGTGGGTGGTAGTCCATGGAGATAGGTACCAAAGATGTAAGGGGTGATTTAGAAAGAGGTTTGTTGGTCTCTTGCTCAACTGCGCCAAGCACATAATAATCAAGTTGGTGGTAGTCCATGGAGATAGGTACCAAGATGTAAGGGGTTATTTAGAAAGAGGTTTGTTGGTCTCTTGCTCAACTGCGCCCAGCACATAATAATCAAGTGGGTGGTAGTCCATGGAGATAGGTACCAAGATGTAGAATTGTTTAGAAAGAGGTTTGTTGGTCTCTTGCTCAACTGCGCCCAGCACATAATAATCAAGTGGGTGGTAGTCCATGGAGATGGGTACCAAGATGGTAAGGGTGATTTAGAAAGAGTTTTGTTGGTCTCTTGCTCAACTGCGCCCAGCACATAATAATCAAGTGGGTGGTAGTCCATGGAGATAGGTACCAAGATGTAAGGGGTGATTTAGAAAGAGGTTTGTTGGTCTCTTGCTCAAATGCGCCCAGCACATAATAATCAAGTGGGTGGTAGTCCATGGAGATAGGTACCAAGATGTAGGGTGATTTAGAAAGAGGTTTGTTGGTCTCTTGCTCAACTGCGCCCAGCACATAATAATCAAGTGGTAGTCCATGGAGATAGGTACCAAGATGTAAGGGGGTGATTTAGAAAGAGTTTTGTTGGTCTCTTGCTCAAATGCGCCCAGCACATAATAATCAAGTGGGTGGTAGTCCATGGAGTTAGGTACCAAGATGTAAGGGGTGATTTAGAAGAGTTTTGTTGGTCTCTTGCTCAAATGCGCCCAGCACATAATAATCAAGTGGGTGGTAGTCCATGGAGTTCGGTACCAAGATGTAAGGGGTGATTTAGAAAGAGTTTTGTTGGTCTCTTGCTCAACTGCGCCCAGCACATAATAATCAAGTGGGTGGTAGTCCATGGAGTTCGGTACCAAGATATGAGGGTGATTTAGAAAGAGTTTTGTTGGTCTCTTGCTCAACTGCGCCCAGCACATAATAATCAAGTGGGTGGTAGTCATGGAGATAGGTACCAAAGATGTAAGGGGTGATTTAGAAAAGTTTTTTGGTCTGCTTGCTCAACTGCGCCCAGCACATAATAATCAAGTGGGTGGTAGTCCATGGAGATAGGTACCAAGATGTAAGGGGTGATTTAGAAAGAGTTTTGTTGGTCTCTTGCTCAACTGCGCCCAGCACATAATAATCAAGTGGGTGGTAGTCCATGGAGATAGGTACCAAGATGTAAGGGTGATTTAGAAAGAGTTTGTTGGTCTCTTGCTCAGCTGCGCCCAGCACATAATAATCAAGTGGGTGGTAGTCCATGGAGATAGGTACCAAGATGCCAAGGGTGATTTAGAAGAGTTTTGTTGGTCTCTTGCTCAACTGCGCCCAGCACATAATAAGTAGAGTGGTGGTAGTCAAAGGATAGGTACCAAGATGTAAAGGGTGATTTAGAAAGGATTTTGTTGGTCTCTTGCTCAACTGCGCCCAGCACATAATAATCAAGTGGGTGGTAGTCCATGGAGATAGGTACCAAGATGTAAGGGGTGATTTAGAAAGAGTTTTGTTGGTCTCTTGCTCAACTGCGCCCAGCACATAATAATCAAGTGGGTGGTAGTCATGGAGATAGGTACCCAAGATGGGTGATTTAGAAAGAGTTTTGTTGGTCTCTTGCTCAACTGCGCCCAGCACATAATAATCAAGTGGGTGGTAGTCCATGGAGATAGGTACCAAGATGTAAGGAATTGTTAGAAGAGTTTTGTTGGTCTCTTGCTCAACTGCGCCCAGCACATAATAATCAAGTGGGTGGTAGTCCATGGAGATAGGTACCAAGATGTAAGGGGTGATTTAGAAGAGTTTGTTGGTCTCTTGCTCAACTGCGCCCAGCACATAGCAATCAAGTGGGTGGTAGTCCATGGAGATAGGTACCAAGATGTAGAGGGTGATTTAGAAAGAGTTTTGTTGGTCTCTTGCTCAACTGCGCCAAGCACATAATAATCAAGTTGGTGGTAGTCCATGGAGATAGGTACCAAGATGTAAGGGGTGATTTAGAAGAGTTTTGTTGGTCTCTTGCTCAACTGCGCCCAGCACATAATAATCAAGTGGGTGGTAGTCCATGGAGATAGGTACCAAGATGTAAGGGGTGATTTAGAAGAGGTTTGTTGGTCTCTTGCTCAAATGCGCCCAGCACATAATAATCAAGTGGGTGGTAGTCCATGGAGATAAGGTACCAAGATGTAAGGGGTGATTTAGAAAGAGGTTTGTTGGTCTCTTGCTCAACTGCGCCAAGCACATAATAATCAAGTTGGTGGTAGTCCATGGAGATAGGTACCAAGATGTAAGGGTTATTTAGAAAGAGGTTTGTTGGTCTCTTGCTCAACTGCGCCCAGCACATAATAATCAAGTGGGTGGTAGTCCATGGAGATAGGTACCAAGATGTAAGGGGTGATTTAGAAAGAGGTTTGTTGGTCTCTTGCTCAACTGCGCCCAGCACATAATAATCAGGTGGGTGGTAGTCCATGGAGATAGGTACCAAGATGTAAGGGGTGATTTAGAAGAAGTTTGTTGGTCTCTTGCTCAACTGCGCCCAGCACATAATAATCAAGTGGGTGGTAGTCCATGGAGATAGGTACCAAGATATGAGGGTGATTTAGAAAGAGGTTTGTTGGTCTCTTGCTCAAATGCGCCCAGCACATAATAATCAAGTGGGTGGTAGTCCATGGAGATAGGTACCAAGATGTAAGGGTGATTTAGAAAGAGGTTTGTTGGTCTCTTGCTCAACTGCGCCCAGCACATAATAATCAAGAGTGGAGTGGTAGTCCATGGAGATGGTACCAAGATGTAAGGGTGATTTAGAAAGAGTTTGTTGGTCTCTTGCTCAAATGCGCCCAGCACATAATAATCAAGTGGGTGGTAGTCCATGGAGTTAGGTACCCAAGATGTAAGGGGTGATTTAGAAGAGTTTTGTTGGTCTCTTGCTCAATCCGCCCAGCACATAATAATCAAAGTGGGTGGTAGTCCATGGAGTTCGGTACCAAGATGTAAGGGGTGATTTAGAAAGAGTTTTGTTGGTCTCTTGCTCAACTGCGCCCAGCACATAATAATCAAGTGGGTGGTAGTCCATGGAGTTCGGTACCAAGATGTAAGGGGTGATTTAGAAAGAGTTTTGTTGGTCTCTTGCTCAACTGCGCCCAGCACATAATAATCAAGTGGGTGGTAGTCCATGGAGATAGGTACCAAGATGTAAGGGGTGATTTAGAAGAGTTTTTTTGGTCTCTTGCTCCAACTGCGCCCAGCACATAATAATCAAGTGGGTGGTAGTCCATGGAGATAGGTACCAAGATGTAGGGGGTGATTTAGAAAGAGTTTTGTTGGTCTCTTGCTCAACTGCGCCCAGCACATAATAATCAAGTGGGTGGTAGTCCATGGAGATAGGTACCAAGATGTAAGGGGTGATTTAGAAGAGTTTTGTTGGTCTCTTGCTCAACTGCGCCCAGCACATAATAATCAAGTGGGTGGTAGTCCATGGAGATAGGTACCAAGATGTAAGGGGTGATTTAGAAAGAGTTTTGTTGGTCTCTTGCTCAACTGCGCCCAGCACATAATAATCAAGTGGGTGGTAGTCCATGGAGATAGGTACCAAGATGTAAGGGGTGATTTAGAAAGAGTTTTGTTGGTCTCTTGCTCAACTGCGCCCAGCACATAATAATCAAGTGGGTGAGTAGTCCATGGAGATAGGTACCAAGATGTGAGGTGATTTAAGAAAGAGTTTTGTTGGTCTCTTGCTCAACTGCGCCCAGCACATAATAATCAAGTGGGTGGTAGTCCATGGAGATAGGTACCAAGATGTAGGGTGATTTAGAAAGAGTTTTGTTGGTCTCTTGCTCAACTGCGCCCAGCACATAATAATCAAGTGGGTGGTAGTCCATGGAGATAGGTACCAAGATGTAAGGGGTGATTTAGAAGAGTTTTGTTGGTCTCTTGCTCAACTGCGCCCAGCACATAATAATCAAGTGGGTGGTAGTCCATGGAGATAGGTACCAAGATGTAAGGGGTGATTTAGAAAAGTTTTGTTGGTCTCTTGCTCAACTGCGCCCAGCACATAATAATCAAGTGGGTGGTAGTCCATGGAGATAGGTACCAAGATGTAAGGGTAAATTTGAAGTTTTGTTGGTCTCTTGCTCAACTGCGCCAGCACATAATAATCAAGTTGGTGGTAGTCTACAGAATGGAGGTACCAAGATGTAAGGGGTGATTTAGAAGAGTTTTGTTGGTCTCTTGCTCAACTGCGCCCAGCACATAATAATCAAGTTGGTGGTAGTCCATGGAGATAGGTACCAAGATGTAAGGGGTGATTTAGAAAAGGTTTTGTTGGTCTCTTGCTCAACTGCGCCCAGCACATAATAATCAAGTGGGTGGTAGTCCATGGAGATAGGTACCAGATGTAAGGGGTGATTTAGAAGAGTTTTTGTTGGTCTCTTGCTCAACTGCGCCCAGCACATAATAATCAAGTGGGTGGTAGTCCATGGAGATAGGTACCAAGATGTAAGGGGTGATTTAGAAAGAGTTTTGTTGGTCTCTTGCTCAACTGCGCCCAGCACATAATAATCAAGTAGGTGGTAGTCCATGGAGATAGGTACCAAGATGTAAGGGGTGATTTAGAAAGAGTTTTGTTGGTCTCTTGCTCAACTGCGCCCAGCACATAATAATCAAGTGGGTGGTAGTCCATGGAGATAGGTACCAAGATGTAAGGGGTGATTTGAAAAGAGTTTTGTTGGTCTCTTGCTCAACTGCATAGCTTTTAATAATCAAGTTGGTGGTAGTCCATGGAGATAGGTACCAAGATGTAAGGGGTGATTTAGAAAGAGTTTTGTTGGTCTCTTGCTCAACTGCGCCCAGCACATAATAATCAAGTTGGTGGTAGTCCATGGAGATAGGTACCAAGATGTAAGGAGTGGAATTTAGAAAGAGTTTTGTTGGTCTCTTGCTCAACTGCGCCCAGCACATAATCAAGTGGGTGGTAGTCCATGGAGATAGGTACCAAGATGTAAGGGGTGATTTAGAAAGAGTTTTGTTGGTCTCTTGCTCAACTGCGCCCAGCACATAATAATCAAGTGGGTGGCCAGTCCATGGAGATAGGTACCAAATGTAAGGGGTGATTTAGAAAGAGTTTTGTTGGTCTCTTGCTCAACTGCGCCAAGCACATAATAATCAAGTTGGTGGTAGTCCATGGAGATAGGTACCAAGATGTAAGGGGTGATTTAGAAGAGTTTTGTTGGTCTCTTGCTCAACTGCGCCCAGCACATAATAATCAAGTGGGTGGTAGTCCATGGAGATAGGTACCAAGATGTAAGGGGTGATTTAGAAAGAGTTTTGTTGGTCTCTTGCTCAACTGCGCCCAGCACATAATAATCAAGTGGGTGGTAGTCCATGGAGATAGGTACCAAGATGTAAGGGGTGATTTAGAAGAGTTTTGTTGGTCTCTTGCTCAACTGCGCCCAGCACATAATAATCAAGTGGGTGGTAGTCCATGGAGATAGGTACCAAGATGTAAGGGGTGATTTAGAAAGAGTTTTGTTGGTCTCTTGCTCAACTGCGCCAAGCACATAATAATCAAGATTGGAAATTCGAAGTAATCCATGGAGATAGGTACCAAGATGTAAGGGGTGATTTAAGAAACTTGTTGGTCTCTTGCTCAACTGCGCCCAGCACATAATAATCAAGTGGGTGGTAGTCCATGGAGATATAGGTACCAAGATGTAAGGGGTGATTTAGAAGAGTTTGTTGGTCTCTTGCTCAACTGCGCCAAGCACATAATAATCAAGTTGGTGGTAGATCCATGGAGATAGGTACCAGATGTAAGGGTGATTTAGAAAGAGTTTTGTTGGTCTCTTACTCAACCTGCGCCCAGCACATAATAATCAAGTGAATTGTTAGTCCATGGAGATAGGTACCAAGATGTAAGGCGTGATTTAGAAAGAGTTTTGTTGGTCTCTTGCTCAACTGCGCCAAGCACATAATAATCAAGTGGGTGGTAGTCCATGGAGATAGGTACCAAGATGTAAGGGGTGATTTAGAAAGAGTTTTGTTGGTCTCTTGCTCAACTGCGCCCAGCACATAATAATCAAGTGGGTGGTAGTCCATGGAGATAGGTACCAAGATGTAGGGGGTGATTTAGAAAGAGTTTTGTTGGTCTCTTGCTCAACTGCGCCCAGCACATAATAATCAAGTGGGTGGTAGTCCATGGAGATAGGTACCAAGATGTAAGGGGTGATTTGAAAGAGTTTTGTTGGTCTCTTGCTCAACTGCGCCCAGCACATAATAATCAAGTGGGTGGTAGTCCATGGAGATAGGTACCAAGATGTAAGGGTGATTTAGAAGAGTTTTTGTTGATCTCTTGCTCAACTGCGCCCAGCACATAATAATCAAGTGGGTGGTAGTCCATGGAGATAGGTACCAAGATGTAAGGGGTGATTTAGAAAGAGTTTTGTTGGTCTCTTGCTCAACTGCGCCCAGCACATAATAATCAAGTGGGTGGTAGTCCATGGAGATAGGTACCAAGATGTAAGGGGTGATTTAGAAAGAGTTTTGTTGGTCTCTTGCTCTATTTCTGCCAGCACATAATAATCAAGTGGGTGGTAGTCCATGGAGATAGGTACCAAGATGTAAGGGGTGATTTAGAAAGAGTTTTGTTGGTCTCTTGCTCAACTGCGCCCAGCACATAATAATCAAGTGGGTGGTAGTCCATGGAGATGGTACCAAGATGTAAGGGGTGATTTAGAAAGAGTTTTGTTGGTCTCTTGCTCAACTGCGCCCAGCACATATCAGTAAGTGGGTGGTAGTCCATGGGTACGGTACCAAGATGTAAGGGGTGATTTAAGAAGAGTTTTGTTGGTCTCTTGCTCAACTGCGCCCAGCATAATAATCAAGTGGGTGGTAGTCCATGGAGATAGGTACCAAGATGTAAGGGGTGATTTAGAAAGAGTTTTGTTGGTCTCTTGCTCCAACTGCGCCCAGCACATAATAATCAAGTGGGTGGTAGTCCATGGAGATAGGTACCAAGATGTAAGGGGTGATTTAGAGAAGAGTTTTGTTGGTCTCTTGTCGCTGCGCCCAGCACATAATAATCAAGTAGGTGGTAGTCCATGGAGATAGGTACCAAGATGAGGTGATTTAGAAGAGTTTTGTTGGTCTCTTGCTCAACTGCGCCAAGCACATAATAATCAAGTTGGTGGTAGTCCATGGAGATAGGTACCAAGATGTAAGGGGTGATTTAGAAAGAGTTTTGTTGGTCTCTTGCTCAAATGCGCCCAGCGCAATAATCAAGTTGGTGGTAGTCCATGGAGTTAGGTACCAAGATGTAAGGGGAGTGATTTAGAAGAGTTTTGTTGGTCTCTTGCTCAACTGCGCCCAGCACATAATAATCAAGTGGGTGGTAGTCCATGGAGATAGGTACCAAGATGTAAAGGGTGATTTGAAAGAGTTTTGTTGGTCTCTTCCCAACTGCGCCCAGCACATAATAATCAAGTTGGTGGTAGTCCATGGAGGCTCGGTACCAAGATGTAAGGGGTGATTTAGAAGAGTTTTGTTGGTCTCTTGTATTTTGCTTGTATAATAATCCCATGAGATTGGTGGTAGTCCATGGAGATAGGTACCAAGATGTAAGGGGTGATTTAGAAGAGTTTTGTTGGTCTCTTGCTCAACTGCGCCAAGCATAATAATCAAGTTGGTGGTAGTCCATGGAGATAGGTACCAAGATGTAAGGGGTGATTTAGAAGAGTTTTGTTGGTCTCTTGTCAAATGCGCAGCACATAATAATCAAGTTGGTGGTAGTCCATGGAGATAGGTACCAAGATGTAAGGGGTGATTTAGAAAGTTTTGTTGGTCTCTTGCTCAACTGCGCCAAGCACATAATAATCAAGTTGGTGGTAGTCCATGGAGATAGGTACCAAGATGTAGGGGTGATTTAGAAAGAGTTTTGTTGATGCTCTTGTCAATGTGGCATAGCATAATCAAGTTGGTGGTAGTCCATGGAGTTAGGTACGCAGATGTAAGGGGTGATTTAGAAAGAGTTTTGTTGGGTCTCTTGCTCAAATGCGCCCAGCACATAATAATCAAGTGGGTGGTAGTCCATGGGTTCTGGTACCAGATGTAAGGGGTGATTTAGAAAGAGTTTTATTTGGTCTCTTGCTCAACTGCGCCAAGCACATAATAATCAAGTTGGTGGCAGTCCATGGAGTTAGGTACCAAGATGTAGGGGTGATTTAGAAGAGTTTTGTTGGTCTCTTGCTCAACTGCGCCCAGCATAATAATCAAGTTGGTGGTAGTCCATGGAGATAGGTACCAAGATGTAAGGGGTGATTTGAAAGAGTTTTGTTGGTCTCTTGCTCAACTGCGCCCAGCACATAATAATCAAGTGGGTGGTAGTCCATGAGAGATGAGGTACCAAGATGTAAGGGGTGATTTAGAAAGAGTTTTTGTTGGTCTCTTGCTCAGCGCCAAGCACATAATAATCAAGTGGGTGGCAGTCCATGGAGTTAGGTACCAAGATGTAAGTGGTGATTTAGAAAAGGGGTTTTGTTGGTCTCTTGCTCAACTGCGCCCAGCACATAATAATCAAGTGGGTGGCAGTCCATGGAGTTCCAGGTACCAAGATGTAAGGGGTGATTTAGAAAGAGTTTTGTTGGTCTGTCATGACAACTGCGCCAAGCACATAATAATCAAGTGGGTGGCAGTCCATGGTTAGTACCAAGATGTAAGGGGTGATTTAGAAAGGAGTTTGTTGGTCTCTTGCTCAACTGCGCCCAGCACATAATAATCAAGTTGGTGGTAGTCCATGGAATGGGTACCAAGATGTAAGGGTGATTTAGAAAGAGTTTTGTTGGTCTCTTGCTCAACTGCGCCAAGCACATAATAATCAAGTTGGTGGCAGTCCATGGAGTTAGGTGCCAAGATGTAGGGTGATTTAGAAAGAGTTTTGTTGGTCTCTTGCTCAACTGCGCCCAGCACATAATAATCAAGTTGGTGGTAGTCCATAGAGGAATAGGTACCAAGATGTAGAGGTAGTTTAGAAAGGTTTTGTTGGTCTCTTGCTCAACTGCGCCAAACACAATAATCAAGTTGGTGGTAGTCCATGGAGATAGTGCCAAGATGTAAGGGGTGATTTAGAAGAGTTTTGTTGGTCTCTTTGCTCAACTGCGCCAAGCACATAATAATCAAGTTGGTGGCAGTCCATGGAGTTGGGTACCAAGATATGAGGGTGATTTAGAAAGAGTTTTGTTGGTCTCTTGCTCAACTGCGCCAAGCACATAATAATCAAGTTGGTGGTAGTCCATGGAGATAGGTACCAAGATGTAAGGGGTGATTTAGAAAGAGTTTTGTTGGTCTCTTGCTCAACTGCGCCAAGCACATAATAATCAAGTTGGTGGCAGTCCATGGAGTTAGGTACCAAGATGTAAGGGGTGATTTAGAAAGAGTTTTGTTGGTCTCTTGCTCAACTGCGCCCAGCACATAATAATCAAGTTGGTGGTAGTCCATGGAGATAGGTACCAAGATGTAAGGGGTGATTTAGAAGAGTTTTGTTGGTCTCTTGCTCAACTGCGCCAAGCACATAATAATCAAGTTGGTGGTAGTCCATGGAGATAGGTACAAGATGTAAGGGGTGATTTAGAAGAGTTTTGTTGGTCTCTTGCTCAAATGCCTTCAGCATAATAATCAAGTTGGTGGTAGTCCATGGAGTTAGGTACCAAGATGTAAGGAATTGATTTAGAAGAGTTTGTTGGTCTCTTGCTCAAATGCGCCCAGCACATAATAATCAAGTTGGTGGTAGTCCATGGAGATAGGTACCAAGATGTAAGGGGTGATTTAGAAAGAGTTTTGTTGGTCTCTTGCTCAACTGCCAAGCATAATAATCAAGTTGGTGGTAGTCCATGGAGATAGGTACCAAGATGTAAGGGTGATTTAGAAAGAGTTTTGTTGGTCTCTTGCTCAAATGCGCCCAGCACATAATAATCAAGTTGGTGGTAGTCCATGGAAGTAGGTACCAAGATGTAAGGGGTGATTTAGAAGAGTTTTGTTGGTCTCTTGCTCAACTGCGCCAGCACATAATAATCAAGTTGGTGGTAGTCCATGGAGATAGGTACCAAGATATAGGGGGTGATTTAGAAAGAGTTTTGTTGGTCTCTTGCTCAAATGCGCCCAGCACATAATAATCAAGTTGGTGGTAGTCCATGGAGTTGGTACCAAGATGTAAGGGGTGATTTAGAAAGAGTTTTGTTGGTCTCTTGCTCAAATACGCCCAGCACATAATAATCAAGTGGGTGGTAGTCCATGGGTTCGGTACAAGATGTAAGGGTGATTTGAAAGTTTTGTTGGTCTCTTGCTCAACTGCGCCAAGCACATAATAATCAAGTTGGTGGCAGTCCATGGAGTTAGGTACCAAAGATGTAAGGGGTGATTTAGAAGAGTTTTTGTTGGTCTCTTGCTCAACTGCGCCCAGCACATAATAATCAAGTTGGTGGTAGTCCATGGAGATAGGTACCAAGATGTAAGGGTGATTAGAAGAGTTTTGTTGGTCTCTTGCTCAACTGCTTGCTGTAGTCAAGTGGGTGGTAGTCCATGGAGATGGGTACCAAGATGTAGGGGTGATTTAGAAGAGTTTTGTTGGTCTCTTGCTCAACTGCGCCAAGCACATAATAATCAAGTGGGTGGCAGTCCATGGAGTTAGGTACCAAGATGTAAGTGGTGATTTAGAAAGAGTTTGTTGGTCTCTTGCTCAACTGCGCCCAGCACATAATAATCAAGTGGGTGGCAGTCCATGGAGTTAGGTACCAAGATGTAAGGGGTGATTTAGAAAGAGTTTTGTTGGTCTCTTGCTCAACTGCGCCAAGCACATAATAATCAAGTGGGTGGCAGTCCATGGAGTTAGGTACAGATGTAAGGGGTGATTTAGAAAGAGTTTTGTTGGTCTCTTGCTCAACTGCGCCCGGCACGCTAATAATCAAGTTGGTGGTAGTCCATGGAGATAGGTACCAAGATGTAAGGGTGATTTAGAAGAGTTTTGTTGGTCTCTTGCTCAACTGCGCCCAGCACATAATAATCAAGTTGGTGGTAGTCCATGAGATAGGTACCAAGATGTAAGGGGTGATTTAGAAAGAGTTTTGTTGGTCTCTTGCTCAGCTGCTTGTACATAATAATCAGTTGGTGGTAGTCCATGGAGTTAGGTACCAAGATGTAAGGGGTGATTTTAGAAGAGTTTTGTTGGTCTCTTGCTCAATAGCAGCACATAATAATCAAGTGGGTGGTAGTCCATGGAGATAGGTACCAAGATGTAAGGGGTGATTTAGAAGAGTTTTGTTGGTCTCTTGCTCGCTGTAGCAGCACATAATAATCAAGTGGGTGGTAGTCCATGGAGATAGGTACCAAAGATGTAAGGGGTGATTTAGAAAGAGTTTTGTTGGTCTCTTGCTCAACTGCGCCCAGCACATAATAATCAAGTGGGTGGTAGTCCATGGAGTTGGGTACCAAGATGTAAGGGGTGATTTAGAAAGAGTTTTGTTGGTCTCTTGCTCAACTGCATCGGCACATAATAATCAAGTTGGTGGTAGTCCATGGAGTTAGGTACCAAGATGTAAGGGGTGATTTAGAAGAGTTTTGTTGGTCTCTTGCTCAACTGCGCCCAGCACATAATAATCAAGTGGGTGGTAGTCCATGGAGTTAGGTACCAAGATGTAAGGGAGTGATTTAGAAAAGAGTTTTTGTTGGTCTCTTGCTCAACTGCGCCCAGCACATAATAATCAAGTTGGTGGTAGTCCATGGAGTTAGGTACCAAGATGTAAGGGGTGATTTAGAAAGAGTTTTGTTGGTCTCTTGCTCAACTGCGCCCAGCACATAATAATCAAGTGGGTGGTAGTCCATGGAGATAGGTACCAAGATGTAAGGGTGATTTAGAAAGAGTTTTGTTGGTCTCTTGCTCAATGGCAGCACATAATAATCAAGTGGGTGGTAGTCCATGGAGTTAGGTACCAAGATGTAAGGGGTGATTTAGAAAGAGTTTTGTTGGTCTCTTGCTCAACTGCGCCAAGCACATAATAATCAAGTGGGTGGCAGTCCATGGAGTTAGGTACCAAGATGTAAGGGGTGATTTAGAAAGAGTTTTGTTGGTCTCTTGCTCAATATGCCCAGCACATAATAATCAAGTTGGTGGTAGTCCATGGAGATAGGTACCAAGATGTAAGGGGTGATTTAGAAAGAGTTTTGTTGGTCTCTTGCTCAACTGCGCCCAGCACATAATAATCAAGTTGGTGGTAGTCCATGGAGATAGGTACCAGATGTAAGGGGTGATTTAGAAAGAGTTTTGTTGGTCTCTTGCTCAACTGTAGCACATAATAATCAAGTTGGTGGTAGTCCATGGAGTTAGGTGCACCAAGATGTAAGGGGTGATTTAGAAAGAGTTTTGTTGGTCTCTTGCTCAACTGCGCCCAGCACATAATAATCAAGTGGGTGGTAGTCCATGGAGATGGGTACCAAGATGTAAGGGGTGATTTAGAAAGAGTTTTATTTGGTCTCTTGCTCAGCTTTGCCCAGCACATAATAATCAAGTGGGTGGTAGTCCATGGAGATAGGTACCAAGATGTAAGGGGTGATTTAGAAAGAGTTTTCAATTGGTCTCTTGCTCAACTGCACCAACACATAATAATCAAGTTGGTGGTAGTCCATGGAGATAGGTACCAAGATATGAGGGTGATTTAGAAAGAGTTTTGTTGGTCTCTTGCTCAACTGCGCCAAGCACATAATAATCAAGTTGGTGGTAGTCCATGGAGATAGGTAGAATCTTGAGGTGATTTAGAAAGAGTTTTGTTGGTCTCTTGCTCAAATGCGCCCAGCACATAATAATCAAGTTGGTGGTAGTCCATGGAGTTGGGAGTACCAGATGTAAGGGGTGATTTAGAAGAGTTTTGTTGGTCTCTTGCTCAACTGCGCCCAGCACATAATAATCAAGTTGGTGGTAGTCCATGGAGTTCGGTACCAAGATGTAAGGGGTGATTTAGAAGAGTTTTTGTTGGTCTTGCTCCAGCTGCGCCAAGCACATAATAATCAAGTTGGTGGCAGTCCATGGAGTTAGGTACCAAGATGTAAGGGGTGATTTAGAAGAGTTTTGTTGGTCTCTTGCTCAACTGCGCCAACATAGTAATCAAGTTGGTGGTAGTCCATGGAGATAGGTACCAAGATGTAAGGGGTGATTTAGAAGAGTTTGTTGGTCTCTTGCTCAACTGCGCCAAGCACATAATAATCAGTTGGTGGTAGTCCATGGAGATAGGTACCAAAGATGTAAGGGGTGATTTAGAAAGAGTTTTGTTGGTCTCTTGCTCAACTGCGCCCAGCACATAATAATCAAGTTGGTGGTAGTCCATGGAGTTCGGTACCAAGATGTAAGGGGTGATTTAGAAGAGTTTTGTTGGTCTCTTGCTCAGCTGCGCCCAGCACATAATAATCAAGTTGGTGGTAGTCCATGGAGTTCGGTACCAAGATGTAAGGGGTGATTTAGAAAGAGTTTTGTTGGTCTCTTGCTCAACTGCGCCCAGCACATAATAATCAAGTTGGTGGTAGTCCATGGAGATAGGTACCAGAATCTGGGGTGATTTGAAAGGTTTTGTTGGTCTCTTGCTCAACTGCGCCCAGCACATAATAATCAAGTTGGTGGTAGTCCATGGAGTTCGGTACCAAGATGTAAGGGTGATTTAGAAGGTTTGTTGGTCTCTTGCTCCAACTGCGCCAAGCACATAATAATCAAGTTGGTGGTAGTCCATGGAGATAGGTACCAAGATGTAAGGGGTGATTTAGAAGAAGGTTTTGTTGGTCTCTTGCTCAACTGCTTGGCACATAATAATCAAGTTGGTGGTAGTCCATGGAGATAGGTACCAAGATGTAAGGGTGATTTAGAAAGAGTTTTGTTGGTCTCTTGCTCAAATGCGCCCAGCACATAATAATCAAGTTGGTGGTGATCCATGGAGATGGGGTACCAAGATGTAAGGGGTGATTTAGAAAGAGTTTTGTTGGTCTCTTGCTCAACTGCGCCAAGCACATAATAATCAAGTTGGTGGTAGTCCATGGAAGTGGGTACCAAGATGTAAGGGGTGATTTAAGAAGAGTTTTGTTGGTCTCTTGCTCAACTGCGCCCAGCACATAATAATCAAGTTGGTGGTAGTCCATGGAGTTCGGTACCAAGATGTAAGGGGTGATTTAGAAAGAGTTTTGTTGGTCTCTTGCTCAACTGCGCCTTTTATAATAATCAAGTTGGTGGTAGTCCATGGAGATAGGTACCAAGATGTAAGGGGAGTGATTCGAAAGAGTTTTGTTGGTCTCTTGCTCAACTGCGCCCAGCACATAATAATCAAGTTGGTGGTAGTCCATGGATTCGGTACCAAGATGTAAGGGGTGATTTAGAAGAGTTTTATTGGTCTCTTGCTCAACTGCGCCCAGCGCAATAATCAAGTTAATTGATGATCCCTTAGAAGATGGAGTGCCAAGATGTAAGGGGGTGATTTAGAAAGGGTTTGTTGGTCTCTTTATCCAACTGCGCCTTTACCTGTAAATCAAGTTGATACAGTAGTCCATGGGTTCGGTACCAAGATGTAAGGGGTGATTTAGAAAGAGTTTTGTTGGTCTCTTGCTCAACTGCGCCCAGCTTTTGTCATCAAGTTGGTGGTAGTCCATGGAGATAGGTACCAAGATGTAAGGGGTGATTTGAAGAGTTTGTTGGTCTCTTGCTCAACTGCCAGCACATAATAATCAAGTTGGTGGTAGTCCATGGAGATAGGTACCAAGATGTAAGGGTGATTTAGAAGAGTTTTGTTGGTCTCTTGCTCAACTGCGCCCAGCACATAATAATCAAGTTGGTGGTAGTCCATGGAGATGAGTGCCAAGATGTAAGGGGGTGATTTAGAAAGGTTTTTGTTGGTCTCTTGCTCAACTGCGCCAAGCGCATAATAATCAAGTTGGTGGTAGTCCATGGAGATAGATTTTTTGGATGTAAGGGGTGATTTAGAAAGAGTTTTGTTGGTCTCTTGCTCAACTGCGCCCAGCACATAATAATCAAGTTGGTGGTAGTCCATGGAGATAGGTACCAAGATGTAGGGTGATTTAGAAGAGTTTTGTTGGTCTCTTGCTCAACTGCGCCAAGCACATAATAATCAAGTTGGTGGTAGTCCATGAATGGGTACCAAGATGTAAGGGGTGATTTAGAAAGAGTTTTGTTGGTCTCTTGCTCAACTGCGCCCAGCACATAATAATCAAGTTGGTGGTAGTCCATGGAGATAGGTACCAAGATGTAAGGGGTGATTTAGAAGAGTTTTGTTGGTCTCTTGCTCAAATGCGCCCAGCACATAATAATCAAGTTGGTGGTAGTCCATGGAGATAGGTACCAAGATGTAAGGGGTGATTTGAAGAAGAGTTTTGTTGGTATCTTGCTCAACTGCGCCAAGCACATAATAATCAAGTTGGTGGTAGTCCATGGAGATAGGTACAGGTAAATTGGGCCCAGAAGAGTTTTGTTGGTCTCTTGCTCAAATGCACCCAGCACATAATAATCAAGTTGGTGGCAGTCCATGGAGATGAGTACCAAGATGTAGGGGTGATTTAGAAGAGTTTTTGTTGGTCTCTTGCTCAAATGCCTTAGCACATAATAATCAAGTTGGTGGTAGTCCATGGAGATAGGTACCAAGATGTAAGGGGTGATTTAGAAAGAGTTTTGTTGGTATCTTGCTCAACAGCTGCGCCAAGCACATAATATTCGGATTGGTGGTAGTCCATGGAGATAGGTACCAAGATGTAAAGGTGATTTAGAAGAAGAGTTTTGTTGGTATCTTGCTCAAATGCGCTTGGCACAATAATCAAGTGGGTGGCAGTCCATGGAGTTCGGTACCAAGATGTAAGGGGGTGATTTAGAAGAGTTTTGTTGGTCTCTTGCTCAAATGCGCCCAGCACATAATAATCAAGTTGGTGGTAGTCCATGGAGATAGGTACCAAGATGTAAGGGTGATTTAGAAAGAGTTTTGTTGGTATCTTGCTCCAACTGCGCCAAGCACATAATAATCAAGTGGGTGGTAGTCCATGGAGATAGGTACCAGATGTAAGGGGTGATTTCGAAAGAGTTTGTTGGTCTCTCTTGCTCAAATGCGCCCAGCACATAATAATCAAGTTGGTGGTAGTCCATGGAGTTCGGTACCAAGATGTAAGGGGTGATTTAGAAAGAGTTTTGTTGGTCTCTTGCTCAAATGCGCCCAGCACATAATAATCAAGTTGGTGGTAGTCCATGGAGATAGGTACCAAGATGTAAGGGGTGATTTGAAAGGTTTGTTGGTATCTTGCTCAACTGCGCCAAGCACATAATAATCAAGTTGGTGGTAGTCCATGGAGATAGGTACCAAGATGTAAAGGGTGATTTAGAAAGAGTTTTGTTGGTCTCTTGCTCAAATACGCCCAGCACATAATAATCAAGTTGGTGGTAGTCCATGGAGTTCGGTACCAAGATGTAAGGGGTGATTTAGAAAGAGTTTGTTGGTCTCTTGCTCAAATGCGCCCAGCACATAATAATCAAGTTGGTGGTAGTCCATGGAGATAGGTACCAAGATATGAGGGGTGATTTAGAAAGAGTTTTGTTGGTATCTTGCTCAACTGCGCCAAGCACATAATAATCAAGTTGGTGGTAGTCCATGGAGATAGGTACCAAGATGTAAGGGGGTGATTTAGAAAGAGTTTTGTTGGTCTCTTGCTCAAATGCGCCCAGCACATAATAATCAAGTTGGTGGTAGTCCATGGAGTTCGGTACCAAGATGTAGAGGGTGATTTAGAAGAGTTTTGTTGGTCTCTTGCTCAACTGCGCCAAGCACATAATAATCAAGTGGGTGGCAGTCCATGGAGATAGGTACCAAGATGTAGAGGGTGATTTAGAAAGAGTTTTGTTGGTATCTTGCTCAACTGCGCCCAGCACATAATAATCAAGTTGGTGGTAGTCCATGGAGATAGGTACCAAGATGTAAGGGGTGATTTAGAAAGAGTTTTGTTGGTCTCTTGCTCAAATGCGCCCAGCACATAATAATCAAGTTGGTGGTAGTCCATGGAGTTCAGTACCAAGATGTAAGGGGTGATTTAGAAAGGTTTGTTGGTCTCTTGCTCAACTGCGCCCAGCACATAATAATCAAGTTGGTGGTAGTCCATGGAGATAGGTACCAAGATGTAAGGGGTGATTTAGAAAGAGTTTTGTTGGTCTCTTGCTCAACTGCGCCAAGCACATAATAATCAAGTTGGTGGTAGTCCATGGAGTTCGGTACCAGATGTAAGGGTGATTTAGAAGAAGTTTTGTTGGTCTCTTGCTCAACTGCGCCCAGCACATAATAATCAAGTTGGAGGTAGTCCATGGAGTTCGGTACCAAGATGTAAGGGGTGATTTAGAAAGAGTTTTGTTGGTCTCTTGCTCAAATGCGCCAAGCACATAATAATCAAGTTGGTGGTAGTCCATGGAGTTCGGTACCAAGATGTAAGGGGTGATTTAGAAAGAGTTTTGTTGGTCTCTTGCTCAACTGCGCCCAGCACATAATAATCAAGTTGGTAGTCCATGGAGTTCAGTACCAAGATGTAAGGGGTGATTTAGAAAAGTTTGTTGGTCTCTTGCTCAACTGCGCCAGCACATAATCAAGTTGGTGGCAGTCCATGGAGTTAGGTACCAAGATGTAAGGGGTGATTTAGAAAGAGTTTTGTTGGTCTCTTGCTCAACTGCGCCAAGCACATAATAATCAAGTGGGTGGTAGTCCATGGAGATGGAGCGGTACCAAGATGTAAGGGTGATTTAGAAGAGTTTTGTTGGTCTCTTGCTCAACTGCGCCCAGCATAATAGTAGTTGGTGGTAGTCCATGGAGTTGGGTACCAAGATGTGGGTGATTTAGAAGAGTTTTGTTGGTCTCTTGCTCAACTGCGCCCAGCACATAATAATCAAGTTGGTGGTAGTCCATGGAGTTCGGTACCAGATATGAGGTGAACCTCAGAAAGTTTGTTTGGTCTCTTGCTCAACTGCGCCCAGCACATAATAATCAAGTTGGTGGTAGTCCATGGAGTTCGGTACCAAGATGTAAGGAGTGGACACAAAGGATTTTGTTGGTCTCTTGCTCAACTGCGCCAAGCACATAATAATCAAGTGGGTGGTAGTCCATGGAGATAGGTACCAAGATGTAAGGGGTGATTTAGAAGAGTTTTGTTGGTCTCTTGCTCAGCCGCCAAACATAATAATCAAGTTGGTGGTAGTCCATGGAGTTAGGTACCAAGATGTAAGGGGTGATTTAGAAAGAGTTTTGTTGGTCGCCTTCAACTGCGCCCAGCACATAATAATCAAGTTAGTGGTAGTCCATGGGTTCGGTACTAGAATGTAAGGGGTGATTTAGAAAGAGTTTTGTTGGTCTCTTGCTCAACTGCGCCCAGCACATAATAATCAAGTTGGTGGTAGTCCATGGAGTTCGGTACCAAGATGTAAGGGGGTGATTTAGGAAGAGTTTTGTTGGTCTCTTGCTCAAATGCGCCAAGCACATAATAATCAAGTTGGTGGTAGTCCATGGAGATAGGTACCAAGATGTAAGGGGTGATTGAAAGAGTTTTGTTGGTCTTGCTCAACTGCGCTTAGCATAATAATCAAGTTGGTGGTAGTCCATGGATTCGGTACCAGATGTGGGAGTGAATTTAGAAAGAGTTTTGTTGGTCTCTTGCTCAACTGCGCCCAGCACATAATAATCAAGTTGGTGGTAGTCCATGGAGTTCGTAGACCTTCAGGAATACGGGTGATTTAGAAAGAGTTTTGTTGGTCTCTTGCTCAAATGCGCCAAGCACATAATAATCAAGTTGGTGGTAGTCCATGGAGATAGGTACCAAGATGTAAGGGGTGATTTAGAAGAGTTTTGTTGGTCTCTTGCTCAAATGCGCCAAGCACATAATAATCAAGTTGGTGGTAGTCCATGGAGATAGGTACCAAGATGTAAGGGGTGATTTAGAAAGAGTTTTGTTGGTCTCTTGCTCAAATGCGCCAAGCACATAATCAAGTTGGTGGTAGTCCATGGAGATAGGTACCAAGATGTAGGGGTGATTTAGAAGAGTTTTGTTGGTCTCTTGCTCAACTGCGCCCAGCACATAATAATCAAGTTGGTGGTAGTCCATGGAGTTCGGTACCAAGATGTAAGGGGTGATTTAGAAAGAGTTTTGTGGGTCTCTTGCTCAACTGCGCCAAGCACATAATAATCAAGTTGGTGGTAGTCCATGGAGTTAGGTACCAAGATGTAAGGGGTGATTTAGAAAGAGTTTTGTTGGTCTCTTGCTCAACTGCGCCCAGCACATAATAATCAAGTTGGTGGTAGTCCATGGGTCACGGTACCAAGATGTAAAGGGGTGATTTAGAAAGAGTTTTGTTGGTCTCTTGCTCAACTGCGCCAAGCACATAATAATCAAGTTGGTGGTAGTCCATGGAGTTAGGTACCAAGATGTAAGGGGTGATTTAGAAGAGTTTTGTTGGTCTCTTGCTCAACTGCGCCAAGCACATAATAATCAAGTTGGTGGTAGTCCATGGAGTTAGGTACCAAGATGTAAGGGGTGATTTAGAAAGAGTTTTGTTGGTCTCTTGCTCAACTGCGCCAAGCACATAATAATCAAGTTGGTGGTAGTCCATGGAGTTGGGTACCAAGATGTAGAGGGTGATTTAGAAGAGTTTGTTGGTCTCTTGCTCAACTGCGCCAAGCACGTAATAATCAAGTTGGTGGTAGTCCATGGAGTTAGGTACCAAGATGGGAGGTGATTTAGAAAGAGTTTTGTTGGTCTCTTGCTCAACTGCGCCCAGCACATAATAATCAAGTGGGTGGTAGTCCATGGAGTTAGGTACCAAGATGTAAGGGGTGATTTAGAAAGAGTTTTGTTGGTCTCTTGCTCAACTGCGCCAAGCACATAATAATCAAGTGGGTGGCAGTCCATGGAGTTAGGTACCAAGATGTAAGGGGTGATTTAGAAAGAGTTTTGTTGGTCTCTTGCTCAACTGCGCCCAGCACATAATAATCAAGTTGGTGGTAGTCCATGGAGATAGGTACCCAAGATGTAAGGGGTGATTTAGAAAGAGTTTTGTTGGTCTCTTGCTCAACTGCGCCCAGCACATAATAATCAAGTTGGTGGTAGTCCATGGAGATAGGTACCAAGATGTAAGGGGTGATTTAGAAAGAGTTTTGTTGGTCTCTTGCTCAACTGCTTCAGCACATAATAATCAAGTTGGTAGTCCATGGAGTTAGGTACCAAGATGTAAGGGGTGATTTAGAAAGAGTTTTGTTGGTCTCTTGCCCAACTGCGCCCAGCACATAATAATCAAGTGGGTGGTAGTCCATGGAGATAGGTACCAAGATGTAAGGGGTGATTTAGAAAGAGTTTTGTTGGTCTCTTGCTCAACTGCGCCCAGCACATAATAATCAAGTGGGTGGTAGTCCATGGAGATAGGTACCAAGATGTAAGGGGTGATTTAGGAAAGAGTTTTGTTGGTCTCTTGCTCAACTGCGCCAAGCACATAATAATCAAGTTGGTGGTAGTCCATGGAGATAGGTACCAAGATGTGGCAAAGAGTTTTGTTGGTCTCTTGCCTCAACTGCTGGGCACATAATAATCAAGTTGGTGGTAGTCCATGGAGATAGGTACCAAGATGTAAGGGGTGATTTAGAAAGAGTTTTGTTGGTTCCCTCTTGCTCAAATGCGCCCAGCACATAATAATCAAGTTGGTGGTAGTCCATGGAGTTAGGTACCAAGATGTAAGGGGTGATTGTGGAGGTGTTTCTTGTTGGTCTCTTGCTCAACTGCGCCCAGTACATAATAACTGGGTTGGTGGTAGTCCATGGAGTTCGGTACCAAGATGTAAGGGGTGATTTAGAAAGAGTTTTGTTGGTCTCTTGCTCAACTGCGCCAAGCAAGGCAATAATCAAGTTGGTGCAGTCCATGGAGTTAGGTACCAAGATGTAAGGGGTGGATTTAGAAAGAGTTTGTTGGTCTCTTGCTCAACTGCTGCCCAGCACATAATAATCAAGTTGGTGGTAGTCCATGGAGATAGGTACCAAGATGTAAGGGGTGATTTAGAAAGAGTTTTGTTGGTCTCTTGCTCAACTGCGCCAAGCACATAATAATCAAGTTGGTGGTAGTCCATGGAGATAGGTACCAAGATGTAAGGGGTGATTTAGAAAGAGTTTGTTGGTCTCTTGCTCAACTGCGCCCAGCACATAATAATCAAGTTGGTGGTAGTCCATGGAGTTCGGTACCAAGATGTAAGGGGTGATTTAGAAAGAGTTTTGTTGGTCTCTTGCTCAACTGCGCCCAGCACATAATAATCAAGTTGGTGGTAGTCCATGGAGTTCGGTACCAAGATGTAAGGGGTGATTTAGAAAGAGTTTTGTTGGTCTCTTGCTCAACTGCGCCCAGCACATAATAATCAAGTTGGTGGTAGTCCATGGAGATAGGTACCAAGATGTAAGGGGTGATTTAGAAAGAGTTTTGTTGGTCTCTTGCTCAACTGCGCCCAGCACATAATAATCAAGTTGGTGGTAGTCCATGGAGTTCGGTACCAAGATGTAAGGGGTGATTTAGAAAGAGTTTTGTTGGTCTCTTGCTCAACTGCGCCAAGACATAATAATCAAGTTGGTGGTAGTCCATGGAGATAGGTACCAAGATGTAAGGGGTGATTTAGAAAGAGTTTTGTTGGTCTCTTGCTCAACTGCGCCCAGCACATAATAATCAAGTTGGTGGTAGTCCATGGAGATAGGTACCAAGATGTAAGGGGTGATTTAGAAAGAGTTTTGTTGGTCTCTGTCAAATGCGCCCAGCACATAATAATCAAGTTGGTGGTAGTCCATGGAGATAGGTACCAAGATGTAAGGGGTGGCTTCTAGAAAGAGTTTTGTTGGTCTCTTGCTCAACTGCGCCAAGCACATAATAATCAAGTTGGTGGTAGTCCATGGAGATAGGTACCAAGATGTAAGGGGTGATTTAGAAAGAGTTTTGTTGGTCTTTGCTCAACTGTGCCCAGCACATAATAATCAAGTTGGTGGTAGTCCATGGAGTTCGGTACCAAGATGTAAGGGGTGAATAAGAGTTTTGTTGGTCTCTTGCTCAACTGTGCCCAGCACATAATAATCAAGTTGGTGGTAGTCCATGGAGATAGGTACCAAGATGTAAGGGGTGATTTAGAAAGAGTTTTGTTGAAGCCCTTGCTCAACTGCGCCCAGCACATAATAATCAAGTTGGTGGTAGTCCATGGAGTTCGGTACCAAGATGTAAGGGGTGATTTAGAAAGAGTTTTGTTGGTCTCTTGCTCAACTGCGCCCAGCACATAATAATCAAGGTAGGTCCATGGAGATAGGTACCAAGATGTAAGGGGTGATTTAGAAAGAGTTTTGTTGGTCTCTTGCTCAACTGCGCCCAGCACATAATAATCAAGTTGGTGGTAGTCCATGGAGTTCGGTACCAAGATGTAAGGGGTGATTTAGAAAGAGTTTTGTTGGTCTCTTGCTCCAACTGCGCCCAGCACATAATAATCAAGTTGGTAGTCCATGGAGATAGGTACCAAGATGTAAGGGGTGATTTAGAAAGAGTTTTGTTGGTCTCTTGCTCAACTGCGCCCAGCACATAATAATCAAGTTGGTGGTAGTCCATGGAGATAGGTACCAAGATGTAAGGGGTGATTTAGAAAGAGTTTTGTTGGTCTCTTGCTCAACTGCGCCCAGCACATAATAATCAAGTTGGTGGGTAGTCCATGGAGATAGGTACCAAGATGTAAGGGGTGATTTAGAAAGAGTTTTGGTTGGTCTCTTGCTCAACTGCGCCAAGCACATAATAATCAAGTTGGTGGTAGTCCATGGAGATAGGTACCAAGATGTAAGGGGTGATTTTAGAAAGAGTTTTGTTGGTCTCTTGCTCAACTGCGCCCAGCACATAATAATCAAGTTGGTGGTAGTCCATGGAGATAGGTACCAAGATGGGGTGATTTAGAAAGAGTTTTGTTGGTCTCTTGCTCAACTGCGCCAAGCACATAATAATCAAGTTGGTGGTAGTCCATGGAGATAGGTACCAAGATGTAAGGGGTGATTTAGAAAGAGTTTTTGTTGTCTTGCTCAACTGCGCCCAGCACATAATAATCAAGTTGGTGGTAGTCCATGGAGATAGGTACCAAGATGTAAGGGGTGATTTAGAAAGAGTTTTATTGGTTCTTGCTCAAATGCGCCCAGCACATAATAATCAAGTTGGTGGTAGTCCATGGAGATAGGTACCAAGATGTAAGGGGTGATTTAGAAAGAGTTTTGTTGGTATCTTGCTCAACTGCGCTGTACATAATAATCAAGTTATAGTCCATGGAGATAGGTACCAAGATGTAAGGGTGATTTAGAAAGAGTTTTGTTGGTCTTTGCCTTGTCGCGCCCAGCACATAATAACTGGTTACAGTCCATGGAGATAGGTACCAAGATGTAAGGGGTGATTTAGAAAGAGTTTTGTTGGTCTTTGCTCAAATGCGCCCAGCACATAATAACTGTTGGTGGTAGTCCATGGAGATAGGTACCAAGATGTGTGGGTAGATTTAGAAAGAGTTTTGTTGGTATCTTGCTCAACTGCGCCAAGCACATAATAATCAAGTTGGTGGTAGTCCATGGAGATAGTACCAAGATGTAAGGGGTGATTTAGAAAGTTATTTTGTTGGTATCTTGGCCCAAATGCGCCCAGCACATAATAATCAAGTGGGTGGCAGTCCATGGAGTTCGTACCAAGATGTAAGGGGTGATTTAGAAAGAGTTTTGTTGTTGGTCTCTTGCTCAAATGCGCCCAGCACATAATAATCAAGTTGGTGGTAGTCCATGGAGATAGGTACCAAGATGTAAGGGGTGATTTAGAAAGAGTTTTGTTGGTATCTTGCTCAACTGCGCCAAGCACATAATAATCAAGTGGGTGGTAGTCCATGGAGATAGGTACCAAGATGTAAGGGGTGATTTAGAAAGAGTTTTGTTGGTCTCTTGCTCAAATGCGCCCAGCACATAATAATCAAGTTGGTGGTAGTCCATGGTCGTAAGGTACCAAGATGGGCGGGGTGATTTAGAAAGAGTTTTGGTTGGTCTCTTGCTCAAATGCGCCTGCAGAATATAATAACTGTTGGTGGTAGTCCATGGAGATAGGTACCTGGATGTAAGGGGTGATTTAGAAAGAGTTTTGTTGGTATCTGCTCAACTGCGCCAAGCACATAATAATCAAGTTGGTGGTAGTCCTGCGATAGGTACCAAGATGTAAGGGGTGATTTAGAAAGAGTTTTGTTGGTCTTGCTCAAATGCGCCCAGCACATAATAATCAAGTTGGTGGTAGTCCATGGAGTTCGGTACCAAGATGTAAGGGGTGATTTAGAAAGAGTTTTGTTGGTCTCTTGCTCAAATGCGCCCAGCACATAATAATCAAGTTGGTGGTAGTCCATGGAGATAGGTACCAAGATGTAAGGGGTGATTTAGAAAGAGTTTTGTTGGTATCTTGCTCAACTGCGCCAAGCACATAACAATCAAGTTGGTGGTAGTCCATGGAGATAGTACCAAGATGTAAGGGCATTTGTGTTATTTTGTTGGTCTCTTGCTCAAATGCGCCCAGCACATAATAATCAAGTTGGTGGTAGTTCATGGAGTTCGGTACCAAGATGTAAGGGGTGATTTAGAAAGAGTTTTGTTGGTCTCTTGTCAACTGCGCCAAGCACATAATAATCAAGTGGGTGGCAGTCCATGGAGATAGGTACCAAGATGTAAGGGGTGATTTAGAAGAGTTTTGTTGGTATCTTGCTCAACTGCGCCCAGCACATAATAATCAAGTTGGTGGTAGTCCATGGAGATAGGTACCAAGATGTAAGGGGTGATTTAGAAAGAGTTTTGGTTGGTCTCTTTTTTGCTCAAAATGCGCCTGTTATAATAATCAAGTTGGTGGTAGTCCATGGAGTTCGGTACCAAGATGTAAGGGGTGATTTAGGTGCAGTTTTGTTGGTCTCTTGCTCAACTGCGCCCAGCACATAATAATCAAGTTGGTAGTCCATGGAGATAGGTACCAAGATGTAAGGGGTGACGAAAGAGTTTTGTTGGTCTTTTGCTCAACTGCGCCAAGCACATAATAATCAAGTTGGTGGTAGTCCATGGAGTTCGGTACCAAGATGTAAGGGGTGATTTAGAAAGAGTTTTGTTGGTCTCTTGTTCAACTGCGCCCAGCACAATAACTGTTGGAGGTAGTCCATGGAGTTCGGTACCAAGATGTAAGGGGTGATTTAGAAAGAGTTTTGTTGGTCTCTTGCTCAAATGCGCCAAGCACATAATAATCAAGTTGGTGGTAGTCCATGGAGTTCGGTACCAAGATGTAAGGGGTGATTTAGAAAGAGTTTTGTTGGTCTCTTGCTCAACTGCGCCCAGTACATAATAATCAAGTTGGTGGTAGTCCATGGAGTTCGGTACCAAGATGTAAGGGGTGATTTAGAAAGAGTTTTGTTGGTCTCTTGCTCAACTGCGCCCAGCACATAATAATCAAGTTGGTGGCAGTCCATGGAGTTAGGTACCAAGATGTAAGGGTGATTTAGAAAGAGTTTTGGTTGGTCTCTTGCTCAACTGCGCCAAGCACATAATAATCAAGGGTGGTAGTCCATGGAGATAGGTACCAAGATGGGGTGATTTAGAAAGAGTTTTGTTGGTCTCTTGCTCAACTGCGCCCAGCACATAATAATCAAGTTGGTGGTAGTCCATGGAGTTAGGGTACCAAGATGTAAGGGGTGATTTAGAAAGAGTTTTGTTGGTCTCTTGCCCTCGCGCCCACATAATAATCAAGTTGGTGGTAGTCCATGGAGTTCGGTACCAAGATGTAAGGGGTGATTTAGAAAGAGTTTTGTTGGTCTCTTGCTCAACTGCGCCCAGCACATAATAATCAAGTTGGTGGTAGTCCATGGAGTTCGGTACCAAGATGTAAGGGGTGATTTAGAAAGAGTTTTGTTGGTCTCTTGCTCAACTGCGCCAAGCACATAATAATCAAGTGGTAAGAACTATGAGATAGGTACCAAGATGTAAGGGGTGATTTAGAAAGAGTTTTGTTGGTCTCTTGCTCAACTGCGCCAAGCACATAATAATCAAGTTGGTGGTAGTCCATGGAGTTAGGTACCAAGATGTAAGGGGTGATTTAGAAAGAGTTTTGTTGGTCTCTACCCAATCCGTGCCCAGCACATAATAATCAAGTTGGTGGTAGTCCATGGAGTTCGGTACCAAGATGTAGGGTGATTTAGAAAGAGTTTTGTTGGTCTCTTGCCCAACTGCGCCCAGCACATAATAATCAAGTTGGTGGTAGTCCAAGTGGAGTTCGGTACCAAGATGTAAGGGGTGATTTAGGAAGAGTTTTGTTGGTCTTCTGCTCAAATGCGCCAAGCACATAATAATCAAGTTGGTGGTAGTCCAAAGAGATAGGTACCGTAAGATGTAAGGGGTGATTTAGGAAAGAGTTTTTGTTGGTCTCTTGCTCAACTGCGCCCAGCACATAATAATCAAGTTGGTGGTAGTCCATGGAGTTCGTACCAAAGGATGTAAGGGGTGATTTAGAAAGAGGCTTTGTTGGTCTCTTGCTCAACTGCGCCCAGCACATAATAATCAAGTTGGTGGTAGTCCATGGAGTTCTGTACCAAGATGTAAGGGGTGATTTAGAAAGAGTTTTGTTGGTCTCTTGCTCAAATGCGCCAAGCACATAATAATCAAGTTGTGGTAGTCCATGGAGATAGGTACCAAGATGTAAGGGGTGATTTAGAAAGAGTTTTGTTGGTCTCTTGCTCAAATGCGCCAAGCACATAATAATCAAGTTGGTGGTAGTCCATGGAGATAGGTATCAAGATGTAAGGGGTGATTTAGAAAGAGTTTTGTTGGTCTCTTGCTCAAATGCGCCAAGCACATAATAATCAAGTTGGTGGTAGTCCATGGAGATAGGTACCAAGATGTGCGGGTGATTTAGAAAGAGTTTTGTTGGTCTCTTGCTCAACTGCGCCCAGCATTATTAACCGGGTTGGTGGTAGTCCATGAGTTCGGTACCAAGATGTAAGGGGTGATTTAGAAAGAGTTTTGTTGGTCTCTTGCTCAACTGCGCCAAGCACATAATAATCAAGTTGGTGGTAGTCCATGGAGTTAGGTACCAAGAGATGTAAGGGGTGATTTAGAAAGAGTTTTGTTGGTCTCTTGCTCAACTGCGCCCAGCACATAATAATCAAGTTGGTGGTAGTCCATGGAGTTAGGTACCAAGATGTAAGGGGTGATTAGGAAAGAGTTTTGTTGGTCTCTCTGCTCAACTGCGCTAAGCACATAATAATCAAGTTGGTGGTAGTCCATGGAGTTAGGTACCAAGATGTAAGGGGTGATTTAGAAAGAGTTTTGTTGGTCTCTTGCTCAACTGCGCCAAGCACATAATAATCAAGTTGGTGGTAGTCCATGAGTTAGGTACCAAGATGTAAGGGGTGATTTAGAAAGAGTTTTGCTGGTCTCTTGCTCAACTGCGCCAAGCACATAATAACTGTTGGTGGTAGTCCATGGAGTTGGGTACCAAGATGTGGCAAGGGATTAGAAAGAGTTTTGTTGGTCTCTTGCTCAACTGCGCCAAGCACATAATAATCAAGTTGGTGGTAGTCCATGGAGTTAGGTACCAAGATGTAAGGGTGATTTAGAAAGAGTTTTGTTGGTCTCTTGCTCAACTGCGCCCAGCACATAATAATCAAGTTGGTGGTAGTCCATGGAGTTAGGGTACCAAGATGTAAGGGGTGATTTAGAAAGAGTTTTGTTGGTCTTTGCTCAACTGTACATAATAATCAAGTTGGTGGTAGTCCATGGAGTTAGGTACCAAGATGTAAGGGGTGATTTAGAAAGAGTTTTGTTGGCTCTTGCTCAACTGCGCCCAGCACATAATAATCAAGTTGGTGGTAGTCCATGGAGTTAGGTACCAAGATGTAAGGGGTGATTTAGAAAGAGTTTTGTTGGTCTCTTGCCCAACTGCGCCAAGCACATAATAATCAAGCTGGTGTAGTCCATGGAGTTAGGTACCAAGATGTAAGTGGTGATTTGGGAAGAGTTTTGTTGGTCTCTTGCTCAAATGCGCCAAGCACATAATAATCAAGTTGGTGGTAGTCCATGGAGATAGGTACCAAGATGTAAGGTGATTTAGAAAGAGTTTTGTTGGTCTCTTGCTCAACTGCGCCAAGCACATAATAATCAAGTTGGTGGTAGTCCATGGAGATAGGTACCAAGATGTAAGGGGCATTTAGAAAGAGTTTTGTTGGTCTCTTGCTCAACTGCGCCAAGCACATAATAATCAAGTTGGTGGTAGTCCATGGAGATAGGTACCAAGATGTAAGGGGTGATTTAGAAAGAGTTTTGTTGGTCTCTTGCTCAAATGCCAAGCATAATAATCAAGTTGGTGGTAGTCCATGGAGATAGGTACCAAGATGTAAGGGGTGATTTAGAAAGAGTTTTTGTTGGTCTCTTGCTCAACTGCGCCAAGCACATAATAATCAAGTTGGTGGTAGTCCATGGAGTTAGGTACAACAAGATGTAAGGGGTGATTTAGAAAGAGTTTTGTTGGTCTCTTGCTCAACTGCGCCAAGTACATAATAATCAAGTTGGTGGTAGTCCATGGAGTTAGGTACCAAGTTGTAAGGGGTGATTTAGAAAGAGTTTTGTTGGTCTCTTGCTCAACTGCGCCCAGCACATAATAATCAAGTTGGTGGTAGTCCATGGAGTTAGGTACCAAGATGTAAGGGGTGATTTAGAAAGAGTTTTGTTGGTCTCTTGCTCAACTGCGCCAAGCACATAATAATCAAGTTGGTGGTAGTCCATGGAGTTAGGTACCAAGATGTAAGGGGTATCTAGAAAGAGTTTTGTTGGTCTCTTGCTCAACTGCGCCCACATAATAATCAAGTTGGTGTAGTCCATGGAGTTAGGTACCAAGATGTAAGGGGTGATTTAGAAAGAGTTTTGTTGGTCTCTTGCTCAACTGCGCCAAGCACATAATAATCAAGTTGGTGGTAGTCCATGGAGTTAGGTACCAAGATGTAAGTGGAGATTTAGAAAGAGTTTGTTGGTCTCTTGCTCAAATGCGCCAAGCACATAATAATCGGTTGGTGGTAGTCCATGGAGATAGGTACCAAGATGTAAGGGGTGATTTAGAAAGAGTTTTGTTGGTCTTTGCTCAACTGCGCCAAGCACATAATAATCAAGTTGGTGGTAGTCCATGGAGTTAGGTACCAAGATGTAAGGGGTGATTTAGAAAGAGTTTTGTTGGTCTCTTGCCAACTGCGCCAAGCACATAATAATCAAGTTGTGTAGTCCATGGAGTTAGGTACCAAGATGTAAGGGGTGATTTAGAAAGAGTTTTGTTGGTCTCTTGCTCAACTGCGCCCAGCAATGCTAATAATCAAAAGCAGTGGTAGTCCATGGAGTTCGGTACCAAGATGTAAGGGGTGATTTAGAAAGAGTTTTGTTGGTCTCTTGCTCAACTGCGCCAAGCACATAATAACTGTTGGTGGTAGTCCATGGAGTTAGGTACCAAGATGTAAGTGTGATTTAGAAAGAGTTTTGCTGGTCTCTTGCTCAACTGCGCCCAGCACATAATAATCAAGTTGGTGGTAGTCCATGGAGTTAGGTACCAAGATGTAAGGGGTGATTTAGAAAGAGTTTTGTTGGTCTCTTGCCCAACTGCGCCAAGCACATAATAATCAAGTTGGTGGTAGTCCATGGAGTTAGGTACCAAGATGTAAGGGGTGATTTAGAAAGAGTTTTGTTGGTCTCTTGCTCAAATGCGCCAAGCACATAATAATCGTTATGGTAGTCCATGGAGATAGGTACCAAGATGTAAGGGGTGGATTTAGAAAGAGTTTTGTTGGTCTCTTGCTCAACTGCGCCAAGCACATAATAATCAAGTTGGTGGTAGTCCATGGAGATAGGTACCAAGATGTAAGGGGTGATTTAGAAAGAGTTTTGTTGGTCTCTTGCTCAACTGCGCCAAGCACATAATAATCAAGTTGGTGGTAGTCCATGGAGATAGGTACCAAGATGTAAGGGGTGATTTAGAAAGAGTTTTGTTGGTCTTTGCTCAAATGCGCCAAGCACATAATAATCAAGTTGGTGGTAGTCCATGGAGATAGGTACCAAGATGTAAGGGGTGATTTAGAAAGAGTTTTTTTGTTGGTCTTTGCCCAAATGCGCCAAGCACATAATAATCAAGTGGGTGGTAGTCCATGGAGTTAGGTACCAAGATGTAAGGGGTGATTTAGAAAGAGTTTTGTTGGTCTCTTGCTCAACTGCGCCAAGCACATAATAATCAAGTTGGTAGTAGTCCATGGAGTTAGGTACCAAGTTGTAAGGGGTGATTTAGAAAGAGTTTTGTTGGTCTCTTGCTCAACTGCGCCCAGCACATAATAATCAAGCAGGTAGTCCATGGAGTTAGGTACCAAGATGTGTGGGGTGATTTAGAAAGAGTTTGTTGGTCTCTTGCTCAACTGTGCCAAGCACATAATAATCAAGTTGGTGGTAGTCCATGGAGTTAGGTACCAAGATGTAAGGGGTGATTTAGAAAGAGTTTTGTTGGTCTCTTGCTCAACTGCGCCCAGCACATAATAATCAAGTTGGTGGTAGTCCATGGAGCAGGTACCAAGATGTAAGGGGTGATTTAGAAAGAGTTTTGTTGGTCTCTTGCTCAACTGGGTGCCAAGCACATAATAATCAGTTGGTGGTAGTCCGCGGAGTTAGGTACCAAGATGTAA
>JBBBDQ010019528.1:0-24246 GCA_037127315.1 Ascarosepion bandense | reverse complement strand
TCACCCCTTACATCTGGCCACCTAACTCCCAGACTGAAACCAATAACTTGATTATTATGTGTGGGGCTGCATTTGAACCAACCATCCTCTTAAGGAACACTAACTTGGGGAAATAAGTCATGGCTGTTGAACAATTTCTGCAATCACATCACCCCTTACATCCTGGCCACCTAACTCCCCAGACTGAAACCACCTTGATTATTATGTGTGGGGCTGCATTTGAACCAACCATCCTCTTAAGGAACATATGCAGAACCCAGTCATGGCTGTTGAACTATTTCTGCAATCACATCACCCCTTACATCTGGCCACCTAACTCCCCAGGCTGAAACCAACTTGATTATTATGTGTGGGGCTGCATTTGAACCAACCATCCTCTTAAGGAACACTAGCAGAATGCAGTCATGGCTGTTGAACAATTTCTGCAATCACATCACCCTTACATCTGGCCACCTAACTCCCCAGACTGAAACCACCTTGATTATTATGTGTGAGATGTGGCCCCAGACCAACCATCCTCTTAAGGAACACTGTAGAATGCAGTCATGGCTGTTGAACAATTTCTGCAATCACATCACCCCTTACATCTGGCCACCTAACTCCCCAGACTGAAACCAACTTGATTATTATGTGTGGGGCTGCATTTAGGCAAGCCATCCTCTTAAGGAACACTAGCAGAACCCAGTCATGGCTGTTGAACTATTTCTTAATCACATCCCTCCCTTACATCTGGCCACCTAACTCCCCAGACTGAAACCACCTTGATTATTATGTGTGGGGCTGCATTTCAGACCAACCATCCTCTTAAGGAACACTACCAGAAGTCAGTCATGGCTGTTGAACAATTTCTGCAATCACATCACCCCTTACATCCCCGGCCACCTAACTCCCCAGACTGAAACCAACTTGATTATTATGTGTGGGGCTGCATTTGAACCAGCCATCCTCTTAAGGAACTTTTAGCAGAACCCAGTCATGGCTGTTGAACTATTTCTGCAATCACATCACCCCTTACATCTGGCCACCTAACTCCCCAAGACTGAAACCATACTTGATTATTATGTGTGGGGCTGCATTTGAACCAACCATCCTCTTAAGGAACACTAGCAGAATGCAGTCATGGCTGTTGAATAACGATTTCTGCAATCACATCACCCCTTACATCTGGCCACCCTAACTCCCCAGACTGAAACCAACCCAGTTAATATGTGTGGGGCTGCATTTGAACCAACCATCCTCTTAAGGAACACTAGCAGAACCCAGTCATGGCTGTTGAACAATTTCTGCAATCACATCACCCCTTACATCCCTGGCCACCTAACTCCCCAGACTGAAACCACCTTGATTATTATGTGTGGGGCTGCATTTGAACCAACCATCCTCTTAAGGAGACACTACCAGAATGCAGTCATGGCTGTTGAATAATTCTGCAATCACATCACCCCTTGCATCCTGGCCACCTAACTCCCCAGACTGAAATAACTTGATTATTATGTGTGGGGCTGCATTCAGACCAACCATCCTCTTAAGGAACACTAACTTCAGAACCCAGTCATGGCTGTTGAACAATTTCTGCAATCACATCACCCCTTACATCTGGCCACCTAACTCCCCAGACTGAAACCAACTTGATTATTATGTGTGGGGCTGCATTTGAACCAGCCATCCTCTTAAGGAACACTAGCAGAATAAAGTCATGGCTGTTGAGCAATTTCTGCAATCACATCACCCCTTACATCCTGGCCACCTAACTCCCCAGACTGAAACCAACTTGATTATTATGTGTGGGGCTGCATTTTGAACCAATATCCCTCTTAAGGAACACTTGAACAGTCATGAAAACATTGAACAATTTCTGCAATCACATCACCCCCACCCATCTGACCACCTAACTCCCCAGAGCAGAAACCACCTTGATTATTATGTGTGGGGCTGCATTTTGAACCAACCATCCTCTTAAGGAACACTAGCAGAACCCAGTCATGGCTGTTGAACAATTTCTGCAATCACATCACCCCTTACATCCATTACCTAACTCCCCAGACTAGAAATCCAGCTTGATTGATATGTGTGGGGCTGCATTTCAGACCAACCATCCTCTTAAGGAACACTAGCAGAATGCAGTCATGGCTGTGTTGAACAATTTCTGCAATCACATCACCACACATCTGGGCCACCTAACTCCCCAGACTGAAACCACCTTTATTATGTGTGGGGCTGCATTTGAACCAACCATCCTCTTAAGGAACACTAGCAGAATGCAGTCATGGCTGTTGAACAATTTCTGCAATCACATCACCCCTTACATCTGGCCACTAACTCCCCAGACTGAAACCAACTTGATTATTATGTGTGGGGCTGCATTTGAACCAGCCATCCTCTTAAGGAACACTAGCAGAATGCAGTCATGGCTGTTGAACAATTTCTGCAATCACATCACCCCCTTACATCTGGCCACCTAACTCCCCAGACTGAAACCACCTTGATTATTATGTGTGGGGCTGCATTTGAACCAACCATCCTCTTAAGGAACACTAGCAGAACCCAGTCATGGCTGTTGAACAGACCCACCTTGCAATCACATCTCCCTTACATCTGGCCACCTAACTCCCCAGACTGAAACCACCTTGATTATTATGTGTGGGGGCTGCATTTGAACCAACCATCCTCTTAAAGGGTATGCTAACAGAACCCAGAATATGGCTGTGGGGCTGTTCCTGCAGTCATATGCCACATCTTGGCCACCCCAACATATTCCAGACCTGAGGCTCCTTCCAGATTCTCTGGCTGGGGCTGCATTTGAGCCAACCATCCTCTTAAAGAACACTAGCAGAACCCAGTCATGGCTGTTGGGGCAATTTTCTGCAATCACATCACCCCACGCCATCTGGCCACCCCTAACTCCCCAGACTGAAACCAACTTGATTATTATGTGTGGAGATGCATTTGAACCAACCATCCTCTTAAGGAACACTAGCAGAATGCAGTCATGGCTACTTGTTGAACAATTTCTGCAATCACATCACCCCTTACATCTGGCCACCTAACTCCCCAGACTGAAACCAACTTGATTATTATGTGTGGGGCTGCATTTGAACCAACCATCCTCTTAAGGAACACTAGCAGAATGCAGTCATGGCTGTTGAACAATTTCTGCAATCACATCACCCCCTTACATCTGGCCACCCTAACTCCCCCAGACTGAAACCACCTTGATTATTATGTGTGGGGCTGCATTTAGACCAACCATCCTCTTAAGGAACACTAGCAGAACTGAGTCATGGCTGTTGAACCATTTCTGCAATCACATCACCCCTTACATCTGGCCACCTAACTCCCCAGACTGAAACCACCTTGATTATTATGTGTGGGGCTGCATTTGAACCAACCATCCTCTTAAGGAACACTAGCAGAACCCAGTCATGGCTTTCTGACTGGTACAATTTCTGCAATCACATCACCCCTTACATCCTGTGCCTAACTCCCAGACTGAAACCAACTTGATTATTATGTGTGGGGCTGCATTTGAACCAACCATCCTCTTAAGGAACACTAGCAGTCCCAGTCATGGCTGTTTGAACAATTTCTGCAATCACATGCCTTACATCTGGCCACCTAACTCCCCAGACTGAAACCAACTTGATTATTATGTGTGGGGCTGCATTTGAACCAACCATCCTCTTAAGGAACACTGGCAGAACCCAGTCATGGCTGTTGAACAATTTCTGCAATCACATCACCCACTGCATCTTGACTACCCTAACTCCCCAGACTGAAACCAGCTTGATTATTATGTGTGGGGCTGCATTTGAACCAACCATCCTCTTAAGGAACACTAGCAGAACCCAGTCATGGCTGTTGAACAATTTCTGCAATCCATCCCCTTACATCCTGGCCACCTAACTCCCCAGACTGAAACCAACTTGATTATTATGTGTGGGGCTGCATTTTGAACCAACCATCCTCTTAGGGAACACTAGCAGAATGCAGTCATGGCTGTTGAACAATTTCTGCAATCACATCACCTTACATCTGTGCACCCTAACTCCCCAGACTGAAACCACCTTGATTATTATGTGTGGGGCTGCATTTTGACCAGCTACATCCTCTTAAGGAACACTAGCAGAACCCAGTCATGGCTGTTGAACAATTTCTGCAATCACATCACCCCTTACATCTGGCCACCTAACTCCCCAGACTGAAACCACCTTGATTATTATGTGTGGGGCTGCATTTTAGCCAAGCCATCCTCTTAAGGAACACTAGCAGAACCCAGTCATGGCTGTTGAACAATTTCTGCAATCACATCACCTTACATCCTATTACCTATAACTCCCCAGACTGAAACCAACTTGATTAATTATGTGTGGAATGCATTTGAACCAACCATCCTCTTAAGGAACACTAGCAGAATGCAGTCATGGCTGTTGAGCTGTTTCTGCAATCACATCACCCCTTACATCTGGCCACCTAACTCCCCAGACTGAAACCAACTTGATTATTATGTGTGGGGCTGCATTTGAACCAACCATCCTGCTAAGGAACACTAGCAGAATGCAGATGTGGCTGTTGAACAATTTCTGCAATCACATCACCCCTTACATCTGGCCACCTAACTCACAGACTGAAACCACCTTGATTATTATGTGTGGGGCTGCATTTGAACCAACCATCCTCTTAAGGAACACTAGCAGAACCCAGTCATGGCTGTTGAACAATTTCTGCAATCACATCACCCCTTACATCTGGCCACCTAACTCCCAGACTGGAAACCACCTTGATTATTATGTGTGGGGCTGCATTTGAACCAACCATCCTCTTAAGGAACACTAGCAGAACCCAGTCATGGCTGTTGAACAATTTCTGCAATCACATCACCCCTTACATCTGGCCACCCTAGCTTTCCACAGACTGAAACCAACTTGATTATTATGTGTGGGGCTGCATTTGAACCAACCATCCTCTTAAGGAACACTAGCAGAACCCAGTCATGGCTGTTGAACAATTTCTGCAATCACATCACCCCTTACATCTGGCCACCTAACTCCCCAGACTGAAACCAACTTGATTATTATGTGTGGGGCTGCATTTTGAACCAACCATCCTCTTAGGGCACTAGCAGAACCAGTCATGGCTGTTGAACAATTTCTGCAATCACATCACCCACACCTACATCTGGCCACCTAACTCCCCAGACTGAAACCAACTTGATTATTATGTGTGTTCATTTGAACCCAGCCATCCTCTTAAGGAACACTAGCAGAATGCAGTCATGGCTGTTGAACAATTTCTGCAATCACATCACCCCTTACATCTGGCCACCTAACTCCCAGACTGAAACCAACTTGATTATTATGTGTGGGGCTGCATTTGAACCAACCATCCTCTTAGGAACACTAGCAGAATGCAGTCATGGCTGTTAGACAATTTCTGCAATCACATCACCCCCTTACATCCCCCGGCCACTAACTCCCAGACTGAAACCATGATTATTATGTGTGGGGCTGCATTTGAGCCAACCATCCTCTTAGGAGACACTAGCAGAACAGTCCTGGCTGTTGAACAATTTCTGCAATCACATCACCCATACATCTGGCCACCTAACTCCCCAGACTGAAACCACCTTGATTATTATGTGTGGGGCTACGTTTGAACCAACCATCCTCTTAAGGAACACTAGCAGAACCCAGTCATGGCCCTGGTGAACAATTTCTGCAATCACATCACCCCTTACATCTGGCCACCTAACTCTAGACTGAAACCACCTTGATTATTATGTGTGGGGCTGCATTTGAACCAACCATCCTCTTAAGGAACACTAGCAGAATGCAGTCATGGCTGTTGAACAATTTCTGCAATCACATCACCCCTTACATCCAGCCCCTTAACTCCCCAGACTGAAACCAACCCTTTGATTATTATGTGTGGGGCTGCATTTGAACCAACCATCCTCTTAAGGAACACCAGAACCCAGTCATGGCCGTGGGCTGTTCTGCAATCACATCACCCCTTACATCTGGCCACCTAACTCCCCAGACTGAAACCACCTTGATTATTTTATGTGGGGCTGCATTTGAACCAACCATCCTCTTAAGGTACTAGCAGAACCCAGTCATGGCTGTTGAACAATTTCTGCAATCACATCACCCACTACATCTGGCCACCTAACTCCCCAACTGAAACCACCTTGATTATTATGTGTGGGGCTGCATTTGAACCAACCATCCTCTTAAGGAACACTATAGAACCCAGTCATGGCTGTTGAACAATTTCTGCAATCACATCACCCCTTGCCATCTGGCCACTAACTCCCCAGACTGAAACCAACTTGATTATTATGTGTGGAGATGCATTGGACCAACCATCCTCTTAAGGAACACTAGCAGAATGCAGTCATGGCTGTTGAACAATTTCTGCAATCACATCACCCCTTACATCTGGCCACCTAACTCCCCAGACTGAAACCACCTTGATTATTATGTGTGGGGCTGCATTTGAACCAACCATCCTCTTAAGGAACACTAGCAGAATGCAGTCATGGCTGTTGAACAATTTCTGCAATCACATCACCCCTTACATCTGGCCACCTAACTCCCCAGACTAAAACCAACTTGATTATTATGTGTGGGGCTGCATTTGAACCAACCATCCTCTTAAGGAACACTAGCAGAATGCAGTCATGGCTGTTGAACAATTTCTGCAATCACATCACCCCTTACATCTGGCCACCTAACTCCCCAGACTGAAACCACCTTGATTATTATGTGTGGGGCTGCATTTGAGACCAGCCATCCTCTTAAGGAACACTAGCAGAATGCAGTCATGGCTGTTGAACAATTTCTGCAATCACATCACCCCTTACATCTGGCCACCTATCCCCAGACTGAAACACATGATTATTATGTGTGGGGCTGCATTTGAACAGCTGTCCTCTTAAGGAACACTAGCAGAATGCAGTCATGGCTGTTGAACAATTTCTGCAATCACATCACCCCTTACATCTGGCCACCTAACTCCCCAGACTGAAACCAACTTTCCAATTGTATGTGTGGGGCTGCATTTGAACCAACCATCCTGTAGGAACACTAGCAGAAGAACCCCAGTCATGGCCTGTTGTTCATTTCTGCAATCACATCACCCCTTACATCTATGCACTAACTCCCAGACTGAAATAGCTTGATTATTATGTGTGGAGATGCATTTGAACCAACCATCCTCTTAAGGAACACTAGCAGAATGCAGTCATGGCTGTTGAACAATTTCTGCAATCACATCACCCTTACATCTGGCCACCTAACTCCCCAGACTGAAACCACCTTGATTATTATGTGTGGGGCTGCATTTGAACCAACCATCCTCTTAAGGAACACTAGCAGAACCCAGTCATGGCTGTTGAACAATTTCTGCAATCACATCACCCCTTACATCTGGCCCACCTAACTCCCAGACTGGAAACCAACTTGATTATTATGTGTGGAGATGCACGTGCAGACAACCATCCTCTTAAGGAACACTAGCTTAGAATGCAGTCATGGCTGTTGAACAATTTCTGCAATCACATCACCACCCATCTGGCCACTAGCTCCCCAGACTGAAACCACCTTGATTATTATGTGTGGGCTGCATTTGAACCAACCATCCTCTTAAGGAACACTAGCAGAACCCAGTCATGGCTGTTGAACAATTTCTGCAATCACATCACCCCTTACATCTGGCCACCCTAACTCCCAGACTGAAACCAACTTGATTATTATGTGTGGAGATGCATTTGAACCAACCATCCTCTAGGGAACACTAGCAGAATGCAGTCATGGCTGTTTGAACAATTTCTGCAATCCACATCACCCCTTACATCTGGCCACCTAACTCACACAGACTGAAACCACCTTGATTATTATGTGTGGGGCTGCATTTCAGACAACCATCCTCTTAAAGGAACACTAGCAGAACCCAGTCATGGCTGTTGAACAATTTCTGCAATCACATCACCCCTTACATCTGGCCACCTAACTCCCCAGACTGAAACCAACTTGATTATTATGTGTGGGGCTGCATTTGAACCAACCATCCTCTTAAGGAACACTAGCATAGAACCCAGTCATGGCTGTTGAACAATTTCTGCAATCACATCACCCCTTACATCTGGCCACCTAACTCCCCAGACTGAAACCAACTTGATTATTATGTGTGGGGCTGCATTTGAACCAACCATCCTCTTAAGGAACACTAGCAGAACCCAGTCATGGCTGTTTGAACAATTTCTGCAATCACATCACCCCTTACATCTGGCCACCTAACTCCCCAGACTGAAACCACCTTGATTATTATGTGTGGGGCTGCATTTTGAACCAACCATCCTCTTAAGGAACACTAGCAGAACCCAGTCATGGCTGTTGAACAATTTCTGCAATCACATCACCCCTTACATCTGGCCACTAACTCCCCAGACTGAAACCAACTTGATTATTATGTGTGGGGCTGCATTTGAACCCAGCCATCCTCTTAAGGAACACTAACTTCAGAACCCAGTCATGGCTGTTGAACAATTTCTGCAATCACATCACCCCTTACATCTGGCCACCTAACTCCCCAGACTGAAACCAACTTGATTATTATGTGTGGGGCTGCATTTGAACCAACCATCCTCTTAAGGAACACTAGCAGAACTGATCAACATTGAAAAAGCTCATTGAACATTTCTGCAATCACATCACCCCTTGTCTGGCCACCTAACTCCCCAGACTGAAACAGCTTGATTATTATGTGGAGATGCATTTGAACCAACCATCCTCTTAAGGAGCCTGCCAGAATGCAGTCATGGCTGTTGAACAATTTCTCTGCAATCACATCACCCCTTACATCTGGCCACCTAACTCCCCAGACTGAAACCACCTTGATTATTATGTGTGGGGCTGCATTTGAACCAACCATCCTCTTAAGGAACACTAGCAGAACCCCTCCCAGTCATGGCTTTGTTGAACAATTTCTGCAATCACATCACCCCTTACATCTGGCCACCTAACTCCCCAGACTGAAACCAACTTGATTATTATGTGTGGAGATGCATTTGAACCAACCATCCTCTTAAGGAACACTAGCAGAATGCAGTCGGCTGTTGAACAATTTCTGCAATCACATCACCCCTTGCATCTGGCCACCTAACTCCCCAGACTGAAACCACCTTGATTATTATGTGTGGGGGAGCTTACATTTTGAACCAGCCATCCCTCTTAAGGAACACACAGCAGAACCCAGTCATGGCTGTTGAACAATTTCCATACCAATCACATCACCCCTTACATCTGGCCACCTAACTCCCCAGACTGAAACCACCTTGATTATTATGTGTGGGGCTGCATTTGAACCAACCATCCTCTTAAGGAACACTAGCAGAACCCAGTCATGGCTGTTGAACAATTTCTGCAATCACATCACCCCTTACATCTGGCCACCTAACTCCCCAGACTGAAACCAACTTGATTATTATGTGTGGAGATGCATTTGAACCAGCCATCCTCTTAAGGAACACTAGCAGAATGCAGTCATGGCTGTTGAACAATTTCTGCAATCACATCACCCCTTACATCTGGCCACCTAACTCCACCCCAGACTGAAACCAACTTGATTATTATGTGTGGAGATGCATTTGAACCAACCATCCTCTTAAGGAACACTAGCAGAATGCAGTCATGGCTGTTGAACAATTTCTGCAATCACATCACCCCGCATCTGGCCACCTAACTCCCCAGACTGAAACCAACTTGATTATTATGTGTGGGGCTGCATTTGAACCAACCATCCTGCCAAGACACTAGCAGAACTCAAGTCATGGCTGTTAGAACAATTTCTGCAATCACATCACCCCTTACATCTGGCCACCTAACTCCCCAGACTGAAACCAACTTTTGATTATTATGTGTGGAGATGCATTTGAACCAACCATCCTCTTAAGGAACACTAATGAATGCAGTCATGGCTGTTGAACAATTTCTGCAATCACATACCCTTACATCTGGCCACCTATCCCCCAGACTGAAACCAACTTGATTATTATGTGTGGGGCTGCATTTGAACCAACCATCCTCTTAAGGAACACTAGCAGAATGCAGTCATGGCTGTTGAACAATTTCTGCAATCACATCACCCCCTTACATCTGGCCACCTAACTCCTCACAGACTGAAACCAACTTGATTATTATGTGTGGAGATGCATTTGAACCAGCCATCCTCTTAAGGAACACTAGCAGAATGCAGTCATGGCTGTTGAACAATTTCTGCAATCACATCACCCCTTACATCTGGCCACCTAACTCCCCAGACTGAAACCAACTTGATTATGTGTGGAGATGCATTTGAACCAACCATGTCCTCTTAAGGAACACTAGCAGAGGGAATGCAGTGTTTTGCATGGCTGTTTGAACAATTTCTGCAATCACATCACCTTACATCTGGCCACCTAACTCCCCCCAGACTGAAACCAACTTGATTATTATGTGTGGAGATGCATTTGAACCAGCCATCCTCTTAAGGAACACTAACCCAGGAGAGCTACCAGTCATGGCTGTTGAACAATTTCTGCAATCCCATCACCCTTACATCTGGCCACCTAACTCCCAGACTGAAACCAACTTGATTATTATGTGTGGGGCTGCATTGGGCTCCAACCATCCTCTTAGGGAACACTAGCAGAATGCAGTCATGGCTGTTGAACAATTTCTGCAATCACACTTCTACCCCTTACATCTGGCCACCTAACTCCCTAGACTGAAACCAACTTGATTATTATGTGTGGAGATGCATTTGAACCAACCATCCTCTTAAGGAACACTAGCAGAATGCAGTCATGGCTGTTGAACAATTTCTGCAATCACATCACCCACTACATCTGGCCACCTAACATCTGAACTGAAACCAACTTGATTATTATGTGTGGAGATGCATTTGAACCAGCCATCCTCTTAAGGAACACTAGCAGAATGCAGTCATGGCTGTTGAACAATTTCTGCAATCACATACACCCCTTACATCTGGCCACTAACTCCCCAGACTGAAACCAACTTGATTATTATGTGTGGAGATGCATTTGAACCAACCATCCTCTTAAGGAACACTAGCAGAATGCAGTCATGGCTGTTGAACAATTTCTGCAATCACATCACCCTTGTCCTGGCCCACCTAACTCCCAGACTGAAACCAACTTGATTATTATGTGTGGAGATGCATTTGAACCAACCATCCTCTTAGAACATAGCAGAATGCAGTCATGGCTGTTGAACAATTTCTGCAATCACATCACCCCTTACATCTGGCCACCTAACTCCCCAGACTGAAACCAACTTGATTATTATGTGTGGAGATGCATTTGAACCAACCACATCCTCTTAAGGAACATAGCAGAATGCAGTCATGGCTGTTGAACAATTTCTGCAATCACATCCCTTACTCTACATCTGGCCACCTATTTTCTCCCCAGACTGAAACCCAACTTGATTATTATGTGTGGAGATGCATTTGAATAACCATCCTCTTAAGGAACACGGGAATGCAGTCATGGCTGTTGAACAATTTCTGCAATCACATCACCACATACATCTGGCCACCTAACTCCCCAGACTGAAACCAACTTGATTATTATGTGTGGGGCTGCATTTGAACCAGCCATCCTCTTAAGGAACACTAGCAGAGAATGCAGTCATGGCTGTTGAACAATTTCTGCAATCACTCACCCCTTACATCTGTACACCTAACTCCCCAGACTGAAACCAACTTGATTATTATGTGTGGGGCTGCATTTGAACCAACCATCCTCTTAAGGAACACTAGCAGAATGCAGTCATGGCTGTTGAACAATTTCTGCAATCACATCACCCCTTACATCTGGCACCTAACTCCCCAGACTGAAACCAACTTGATTATTATGTGTGGAGATGCATTTGAACCAACCATCCTCTTAAGGAACACTAGCAGAATGCAGTCATGGCTGTTGAACAATTTCTGCAATCACATCACCCCATCTGGCCACCTAACTCCCCAGACTGAAACCAACTTGATTATTATGTGTGGAGATGCATTTGAACCAGAAAACACCTCCTCTTAAGGAACACTAGCAGAATGCAGTCATGGCTGTTGAACAATTTCTGCAATCACATCACCCCTTACATCTGGCCACCTAACTCCCCAGACTGAAACCAACTTGATTATTATGTGTGGGGCTGCATTTGAACCAACCATATCCTCTTAAGGAACACTAGCAGAATGCAGTCATGGCTGTTAGACAATTTCTGCAATCACATCACCCCTTACATCTGGCCACCTAACTCCCCAGACTGAAACCGACTTGATTATTATGTGTGGGGCTGCATTTGAACCAACCATCCTCTTAAGGAACACTAGCAGAATGCAGTCATGGCTGTTGAACAATTTCTGCAATCACATCACCCCTTACATCTGGCCACCTAACTCCCCAGACTGAAACCAACTTGATTATTATGTGTGGGGCTGCATTTGAACCAACCATCCTCTTAAGGAACACTAGCAGAATGCAGTCATGGCTGTTGAACAATTTCTGCAATCACATCACCCCTTACATCTGGCCACCTAACTCCCCCAGACTGAAACCACCTTGATTATTATGTGTGGGGCTGCATTTGAACCAACCATCCTCTTAAAGAACACTAGCAAGAGAACCCAGTCATGGCTGTTGAACAATTTCTGCAATCACATCACCCCTTACATCTGGCCACTACTCCCCAGACTGAAACCAACTTGGATATTATGTGTGGGGCTGCATTTGAACCAACCATCCTCTTAAGGAACACTAGCAGAATGCAGTCATGGCTGTTGGGTAATTTCTGCAATCACATCACCCCTTACATCTGGCCACCTAACTCCCCAGACTGAAGCCCAACTTGATTATTATGTGTGGGGCTGCATTTGAACCCAAAAACCATGCCTCTTAAGGAACACTAGCAGAATGCAGTCATGGCTGTTGAACAATTTCTGCAATCACATCACCCCTTACATCTGGCCACCTAACTCCCCAGACTGAAACCACCTTGATTATTATGTGTGGGGCTGCATTTGAACCAACCATCCTCTTAAGGAACACTAGCAGAACCCAGTCATGGCTGTTGAACAATTTCTGCAATCACATCACCCACACCCATCTGGCCACCTAACTCCCCAGACTGAAACCAACTTGATTATTATGTGTGGGGCTGCATTTGAACCAACCATCCTCTTAAGGAACACTAGCAGAATGCAGTCATGGCTGTTGAACAATTTCTGCAACTGATACATCACCCCTTACATCTGGCCACCTAACTCCCCCAGACTGAAACCAACTTGATTATTATGTGTGGGGCTGCATTTGAACCAACCATCCTCTTAAGGAACACTAGCAGAATGCAGTCATGGCTGTTGAACAATTTCTGCAATCACATCACCCCTTACATCTGGCCACTAACTCCCCAGACTGGCTCAACTTGATTATTATGTGTGGGGCTGTTTGAACCAACCATCCTCTTAAGGAACACTAGCAGAATGCAGTCATGGCTGTTGAACAATTTCTGCAATCACATCACCCCTTACATCTGGCCACCCAACTCCCAGACTTAGAGCAACTTGATTATTATAGCATGGGGCTGCATTTGAACCAACCATCCTCTTAAAGACACTAGCAGAATGCAGTCATGGCTGTTGAACAATTTCTGCAATCACATCACCCCTTACATCCCCACAGCCACCTAACTCCCCAGACTGAAGCAACTTGATTATTATGTGTGGGGCTGCATTTTGAACCAACCATCCTCTTAAGGTACTAGCAGAATGCAGTCATGGCTGTTGAACAATTTCTGCAATCACATCACCCCTTACATCTGGCCACCTAACTCCCAGACTGAAACCAACTTGATTATTATGTGTGGGGCTGCATTTGAACCAACCATCCTCTTCGAGAATTTTGCCTGTAGAATGCAGTCATGGCTGGTGGTGTTTACAATCACATCACCCCTTACATCTGGCCACCTAACTCCCCAGGCCTGAAACCACCTTGATTATTATGTGTGGGGCTGCATTGGAGGCAACCATCCTCCTTAGGGAACACTAGCAGAACCCAGTCATGGCTGTTGAACAATTTCTGCAATCACATCACCCCTTGTCAGCCCACCTAGCTCCCCAGACTGAAACCAACTTGATTATTATGTGTGGAGATGCATTTGAACCAACCATCCTCTTAAGGAACACTAGCAGAATGCAGTGGCTGTTGAACAATTTCTGCAATCATGCCAGCCCCACCTAACTCCCCAGACTGAAACCAACTTGATTATTATGTGTGGAGATGGGCTGAGACAACCATCCTCTTAAGGAACACTAGCAAGGAATGCAGTCATGGCTGTTGAACAATTTCTGCAATCACATCACCCCTTACATCTGGCCACCTAACTCCCCAGACTGGGGAAACCAACTTGATTATTATGGCGGGGCTGCATTTGAACCAACCATCCTCTTAAGGAACACTAGCAGAATGCAGTCATGGCTGTTGAACAATTTCTGCAATCCCCATCACCCCTTACATCTGGCCACCTAACTCCCCAGACCTGAAACCAACTTGATTATTATGTGTGGGGCTGCATTTGAACCAACCATCCTCTTAAGGAACACTAGCAGAATGCAGTCATGGCTGTTGAATTCATTCTGCAATCACATCACCCCTTACATCTGGCCACCTAACTCCCAGACTGAAACCAACTTGATTATTATGTGTGGGGCTGCATTTGAACCAGCCATCCTCTTAGACACTAGCCAGAATGCAGTCATGGCTGTTGAACAATTTCTACAATCACATCACCCCACACTTACATCTGGCCACCTAACTCCACAGACTGAAATCCAACAGTTATTATGTGTGGAGATGCATTTGAACCAACCATCCTCTTAAGGAACATAGCAGAGATGGTCATGGCCCTGATGAACAGTTTCTGCAATCACATCACCCCTTACATCCTGGCCACCTAACTCCCAGACAGGAAACCAACTTGATTATTATGTGTGGGGCTGCATTTTGAACCAACCCATCCTTGGGTATAGCAGAATGCAGTCATGGCTGTTGAACAATTTCTGCAATCACATCACCCCTTACATCTGACTGCCTAACCACTGAACTGAAACCAACTTGATTATTATGTGTGGGGCTGCGTTTGAACTTAACCATCCTCTTAAGGAACATAGCAGAATGCAGTCATGGCTGTTGGACTCATTCTGCAATCACATCACCCCCACCCACATCTGGCCACTAACTCACAGACTGGAAATAACTTGATTATTATGTGTGGAGATGCATTTGAACCAACCATCCTCTTAAGGAACACTTCCAGCAGAATGCAGTCATGGCTGGTGAACAATTTCTCTGTTATCACCCCTTACATCTGGCCACCTAACTCCCCAGACTGAAACCAACTTGATTATTATGTGTGGGGCTGCAGGCTAGACAACCATCCTCTTAAGGAACACTGGCAGCAGATACTGATCATGGCTGCCATTTGAACAATTTCTGCAATCATATCACCCCTTACATCTGGCCACCTAACTCCCCAGACTGAAACCAACTTGATTATTATGTGTGGTAAAACCCAGACCAACCATCATAACTTAAGGAACACTAGCAGAATGCAGTCATGGCTGTTGTTCAATTTCTGCAATCACATCACCCCTACATCTGGCCACCTAACTCCCCAATTTAAACCTTGATTATTATGTGTGGGGCTGCATTTTGAACAACATCCTCTTAGGGAACACTAGCAGAATGCAGTCATGGCTGTTGAACAATTTCTGCAATCACATCACCCCTTACATCTGGCCACCTAACTCCCCGGAGCTAGAAGCCAACTTGATTAAATATGTGTGGAGATGCATTTGAACCAACCATCCTCTTAAGGAACACTAAGCAGAATGCAGTCATGGCTGTTAGACAATTTCTGCAATCACATCACCCATCTGGCCACTAACTCCCAGACTGAAACCAACTTGATTATTATGTGTGGGGCTGCATTTGAACCAACCATCCTCTTAGACACTAGCAGAATGCAGTCATGGCTGTTGAACAATTTCTGCAATCACATCACCCCTTACATCTGGCCACCTAACTCCCCAGACTGAAACCCAACCAGTTATTATGTGTGGGGCTGCATTTGAACCAACCATCATCTTAAGGAACACTAGCAGAATGCAGTCATGGCTGTTGAACAATTTCTGCAATCACATCACCCCTTACATCTGGCCACCTAACTCCCAGACTGAAACCAACTTGATTATTATGTGTGGAGATGCATTTGAACCAACCATCCTCTTAAGGAACACCAGCAGAATGCAGTCATGGCTGTTGAACAATTTCTGCAATCACATCACCCACCACAGCTCTGGCCACCACCAACTCCCCAGACTGAAACCAACTTGATTATTATGTGTGGGGCTGCATTTGAACCAACCTGTATCCTCTTAAGGAACACTAGCAGAATGCAGTCATGGCTGTTGAACAATTTCTGCAATCACATCACCCTTTACATCTAATACTAACTCCCCAGGAACTGAAACCAACTTAGTTATTATGTGTGGGAGGCATTTGAACCAGCCATCCTCTTAAGGAACACTAATAACAGAGATACAGATAAGCGAAACATTTGAACAATTTCTGCAATCACATCACCCACCCATCTGGCCACCTAACTCCCCAGACTGAAACCAACTTATTATTATGTGTGGAGATGCATTGAGACAGCCAACCATCCTCTTAAGGAACACTAGCAGAATGCAGTCATGGCTGTTGAACAATTTTCTTATTTTATCACCCCTTACATCTGGCCACCCTAGCTCACAGGAACTGAAACCAACTTGATTATTATGTGTGGGGCTGCATTTGGGGCTTAAACCATCCTCTTAAGGAACACTAGCAGAATGCAGTCATGGCTGTTGAACAATTTCTGCAATCACATCACCCCTTACATCTGGCCACCTAACTCCCCAGACTGAAACCAACTTGATTGCAATATTATGTGTGGAGATGCATTTGAACCAAACAAGCCCTCTTAAGGAACACTAGCAGATAGTCATGGCTGTTGAACAATTTCTGGTGTCCATCACCCCTTACATCTTCAGCACTAGCTCCCCAGACTGAAACCAACTTGATTATTATGTGTGGAGATGCATTTGGAGACCAACCAAGCCTCTTAAGGAACACTAGCAGAATGCAGTCATGGCTGTTGAACAATTTCTGCAATCACATCACCACCCACATCTGGCCACCTAACTCCCCAGACTGAAACCAACTTGATTATTATGTGTGGGCTGCATTTGAACCAACCATCCTGCCAAAGACACTAATAAAAGAATGCAGTCATGACTTGTTGAACAATTTCTGCAATCACATCACCCCTTACATCTGTACACAACTCCCCAGACTGAAACCAACTTGATTATTATGTGTGGAATGCATTTGAACCAGCCATCCTCCTTGAGGAACACTAGCAGAATGCAGTCATGGCTGTTGAACAATTTCTGCAATCACATCACCCCTTACATCTGGCCACCTAGCACTCCCCAGACTGAAACCAACAGTTATTATGTGTGGAGATGCATTTGAACCAACCATCCTCTTAAGGAACACTAGCAGAATGCAGTCATGGCTGTTGAACAATTTCTGCAATCACATCACCACCCACATCTGGCCACCTAACTCCCAGACTGAAACCAACTTGATTATTATGTGTAGGTGCATTTGAACCAACCATCCTGCGGGAACATAACTAGCAGAATGCAGTCATGGCTGTTGAACAATTTCTACCCAATCACATCACCCCCTTACATCTGGCCACCCTAACTCCCCAGACTGAAACCAACTTGATTATTGTGTGGAGATGCATTTGAGACAACCATCCTCTTAAGGAACACTAGCAGAATGCAGTCATGGCTGTTGAACAATTTCTGCAATCACATCACCCCTTACATCTGGCCACCTAACTCCCCAGACTGAAACCAACTTGATTATTATGTGTGGAGATGCATTTGAACCAACCATCCTCTTAAGGAACACTAGCAGAATGCAGTCATGGCTGTTGAACAATTTCTGCAATCACATCACCCCTTACATCTGGCCACCCCTAACTCCCCAGACTGAAACCAACAGGATTATTATGTGTGGGGCTGCATTTAAGACCAGAAGAAGCCATCCTCTTAAGGAACACTAGCAGAATGCAGTCATGGCTGTTGAACAATTTCTGCAATCACATCACCCCTTACATCTGGCCACCTAACTCCCCAGACTGAAACCAACTTGATTATTATGTGTGGAGATGCATTTGAACAGCCATCCTCTTAAGGAACACTAGCAGATGCAGTCATGGCTGTTGAACAATTTCTGCAATCACATCACCCTTACATCTGGCCACCCAACTCCCCAGACTGAAACCAACTTGATTATTATGTGTGGGGCTGCATTTTGAACAACCATCCTCTTAAAGACACTAGCAGAATGCAGTCATGGCTGTTGAACAATTTCTGCAATCACATCACCCTTACATCTGGCCACCTAACTCCCCAGACTGAAACCAACAGTTATTATGTGTGGAGATGCATTTGAACCAACCATCCTCTTAAGGAACACTAGCAGAATGCAGTCATGGCTGTTGAACAAATTTCTTGCCCAATCACATCACCCCTTACATCTGGCCACCTAACTCCCCCAGACTGAAACCAACTTGATTATTATGTGTGAGAATGCATTTGAACCAACCATCCTCTTAAGGAACACTAGCAGAATGCAGTCATGGCTGTTGAACAATTTCTGCAATCACATCTGCCATCCCAGCCACCTAACTCCCCAGACTGAAACCAACGATTATTATGTGTGGGGCTGCATTTGAACCAAACATCCTCTTAAGGAACACTAGCAGAATGCAGTCATGGCTGTTGAACAATTTCTGCCAAAATCACATCACCCCTTACATCTGGCCACCTAACTCCCCAGACTGAAACCAACTTGATTATTATGTGTGGGGCTGCATTTGAACCAACCATCCTCTTAAGGAACACTAGCAGAATGCAGTCATGGCTGTTGAACAATTTCTGCAATCACATCACCCCTTACATCTGGCCACCTAGCCTCCCCAAGGCTAGAAACCAACTTGATTATTATGTGTGGGGCTGCATTTGAACCAACCACCATCCTCTTAAGGAACACTAGCAGAATGCAGTCATGGCTGTTGAACAATTTCTGCAATCACATCACCCCTTACATCTGGCCTAACTCCCAGACTGAAACCAACTTGATTATTATGTGTGGAGATGCATTTGAACCAACCATCCTCTTAAGGAGCCACCAGCAGAGAATGCAGTCATGGCTGTTGAACAAAGACTGCCGCAATCACATCACCCCTTACATCTGGCCACCTAACTCCCCAGACTGAAACCAACTTGATTATTATGTGTGGGGCTGCATTTGAGCCAGCCATCCTCTTAAGGAACACTGGCAGAATGCAGTCATGGCTGTTAGAACAATTTCTGCAATCACATCACCCCTTACATCCTGGCCACCTAACTCCCAGACTGAAACCAACTTGATTATTATGTGTGGGCTGCATTTGAACCAACCATCCTCTTAAGGAACACTAGCAGAATGCAGTCATGGCTGTTGAACAATTTCTGCAATCACATCACCCCTTACATCTGGCCACCTAACTCCCCAGACTGAAACCAACTTGATTATTATGTGTGGAGATGCATTTGAACCAACCATCCTCTTAAGGAACACTAGCAGAATGCAGTCATGGCTGTTGAACAATTTCTGCAATCACATCACCCCTTACATCTGGCCACCTAACTCCCCAGACTGAAACCAACTTGATTATTATGTGTGGGGCTGCATTTGAACCAACCATCCTCTTAAGGAACACTAGCAGAATGCAGTCATGGCTGTTGAGCAATTTCTCTGAAATCACATCACCCTTACATCTGGCCACCTAACTCCCCAGACTGGAAACCACCTTGATTATTATGTGTGGGGCTGCATTGTAACCATCCTCTTAAGGAACACTAGCAGGGCCAGTCATGGCTGTTGAACAATTTCTGCAATCACATCACCCCTTACATCTGGCCACCTAACTCCCCAGACTGAAACCAACTTGATTATTATGTGTGGGGCTGCATTTGAACCAAGCCATCCTCTTAAGGAACATAGCAGAATGCAGTCTCATGGCTGTTGAACAATTTCTGCAATCACATCACCCCTTACATCTGGCCACCTAACTCCACAGACTGAAACCACCTTGATTATTATGTGTGGGGCTGCATTTGAACCAACCATCCTCTTAAGGAACACTAAGCAGAGACAGTCATGGCTGTTGAACAATTTCTGCAATCACATCACCCCTTGCATCCTGGCCACCTAACTCCCCAGACTGAAACCACCTTGATTATTATGTGTGGGGCTGCATTTGAACCAACCATCCTCTTAGAAGACACTAGCAGAACCCAGTCATGGCTGTTGAACAATTTTACTTGCCAATCACATCACCCCTTACATCTGGCCACCTAACTCCACAGACTGAAACCAACTTGATTATTATGTGTAGGGCTGCATTTGAGCCAACCATCCTCTTGGGAACACTAGCAGAACCCAGTCATGGCTGTTGAACAATTTCTGCAATCATCACCCTTGCATCCTGGCCACCTAACTCCCAGACTGAAACCACCTTGATTATTATGTGTGGGGCTGCATTTGAACCAACCATCCTCTTAAGGAACACTAGCAGAATGCAGTCATGGCTGTTAAGTTTTGCATTTCTTTGCAGATACATCCCTTGCATGCGGCCACCTAACTCCCCAGACTGAAACCACCTTGATTATTATGTGTGGGGCTGCATTTGAACCAACCATCCTCTTAAGGAACACTTACTAGCAGAACCCAGTCATGGCTGTTGAACAATTTCTGCAATCACATCACCCCTTACATCTGGCCACCTAACTCCCCAGACTGAAACCAACTTGATTATTATGTGTGGGGCTGCATTTTGAACCAACCATCCTCTTTAAGGAACACTAGCAGGCCAGTCATGGCTGTTGAACAATTTCTGCAATCACATCACCCCTTACATCTGGCCACCTAACTCCCCAGACTGAAACCAACTTGATTATTATGTGTGGGGCTGCATTTGAACCAACCATCCTCTTAAACACTAGCAGAATGCAGTCATGGCTGTTGAACAATTTCTGCAATCACATCACCCCTTACATCTGGCCACCTAACTCCCCAGACTGAAACCACCTTGATTATTATGTGTGGGGCTGCATTGGAACCAACCATCCTCTTAAGGAACACTAGCAGAACCCAGTCATGGCTGTTGAACAATTTCCTTTTGATCACATCACCCCTTACATCTGGCCACCTAACTCCCCAGACTGAAACCACCTTGATTATTATGTGTGGGGCTGCATTTGAACCAACCATCCTCTTAAGAGACACTAGCAGAACCCAGTCATGGCTGTTGAACAATTTCTGCAATCCACATCACCCCTTACATCTGGCCACCTAACTCCCAGACTGGAAACCAACTTATTGTCATGGCCGTGGGCTGCATTCCAGACCAACCATCCTCTTAAGGAACACTAGCAGAACCCAGTCATGGCTGTTGAACTGTTTACCTGCAATCACATCACCCCTTACATCTGGCCACCTAACTCCCCAAGACTGAAACCACCTTGATTATTATGTGTGGGGCTGCATTTGAACCAACCATCCTCTTAAGGAACACTAGCAGAACCCAGTCATGGCTGTTGAACAATTTCTGCAATCACATCACCCCTTACATCTGGCCACCTAACTCCCCAGACTGAAACCACCTTGATTATTATGTGTGGGGCAAGACTTTGAACCAACCATCCTCTTAAGACACTAGCAGAACCCAGTCATGGCTGTTGAACAATTTCTGCAATCACATCACCCCTTACATCTGGCCGCCTAACTCCCCAGACTAAAATTACCTTGATTATTATGTGTGGGAGGCTGCATTTGAACCAACCATCCTCTTAAGGAACACTAGCAGAACCCAGTCATGGCTGTTGAACAATTTCTGCAATCACATCACCCCTTACATCTGGCCACCTAACTCCCCAGACTGAAACCACCTTGATTATTATGTGTGGGGCTGCATTTGAACCAACCATCCTCTTAAAGGGCACGCAGAACCCAGTCATGGCTGTTGAACAATTTTACTCCCACCAATCACATCACCCTTACATCTGACCACCCTAACTCCCCAGACTGAAACCAACTTGATTATTATGTGTGGGGCTGCATTTTGAACCAACCAAAATACTCTGCTTAAGGAACACTAGCAGAACCCAGTCATGGCTGTTGAACTATTTCTGCAATCCACATCACCCCTTACATCTGACTGCACCTAACTCCCCAGACTGAAACCAACTTGATTATTATGTGTGGGGCTGCATTTGAACCAACCATCCTCTTAAGGAACAACAGAGACCCAGTCATGGCTGTTGAACAATTTCTGCAATCATCACCCTTACATCTGGCCACCTAACTCCCCAGACTGAAACCACCTTGATTATTATGTGTGGGGCTGCATTTCTTGAACCAACCATCCTCTTAAGGAACACTAGCCCAGGTGCAGTCATGGCTGTTGAACAATTTCTGCAATCACATCACCCCTTACATCTGGCCACCTAACTCCCCAGACTGAAACCACCTTGATTATTATGTGTGGGGCTGCATTTGAACCAACCATCCTCTTAAGGAACACTAGCAGAACCCAGTCATGGCCCTGTTGAACAATTTCTGCAATCACATCACCTTACATCCTGGCCACCTAACTCCCCAGACTGAAACCACCTTGATTATTTATTATGTCATGAGACACTGTTTGAACCAACCATCCTCTTAAGGAACACTAGCAGAACCCAGTCATGGCTGTTGAACAATTTCTGCAATCACATCACCCCTTACATCTGGCCACCTAACTCACCCAGACTGAAACCACCTTGATTATTATGTGTGGGGCTGCATTTGAACTAACCATCCTCTTAAGGAACACTAGCAGAACCCAGTCATGGCTGTTGAACAATTTCTGCAATCACATCACCCTTACATCTGGCCACCCCAACTCCCCAGACTGGAAACCAACTTGATTATTATGTGTGGGGCTGCATTTTGAACCAACCATCCTCTTAAGGAACACTAGCAGAACCCAGTCATGGCTGTTGAACAATTTCTGCAATCATCACCCCTTACATCTGGCCACCTAACTCCCCAGACTGAAACCAACTTGATTATTATGTGTGGGGCTGCATTTGAACCAACCATCCTCTTAAGGAACACTAGCAGAGATGCAGTCATGGCTGTTGAACAATTTCTGCAATCACATCACCCACACCCATCTGGCCACCTAACTCCCCAGACTGAAACCAACTTGATTATTATGTGTGGGGCTGCATTTGAACAACCATCCTCTTAAGGAACACTAGCAGAACCCAGTCATGGCTGTTGAACTATTTCTGCAATCACATCACCACTACATCCCTGGCCACCTAACTCCCCAGACTGAAACCAACTTGATTATTATGTGTGGGGCTGCATTTGAACCAACCATCCTCTTAAAGACACTGTAGAATGCAGTCGTGGCTGACAGACAATTTCTGCAATCACATCACCCCTTACATCTGGCCACCTAACTCCCAGACTGAAACCACCTTTGATTATTATGTGTGACTTTTTTTTTTTTGCATTTGATAACCATCCTCTTAAGGAACACTAGCAGAACCCAGTCATGGCTGTTGAACAATTTCTGCAATCCACATCACCACCCATCTGACCCCCTAACTCCCCAGACTGAAACCACTGATTATTATGTGTGGGGCTGCATTTGAACCAACCATCCTCTTAAGGAACACTAGCAGAACCCGATCATGGCTGTTGAACAATTTCTCAATCACATCACCCCCTTACATCTGGCCACCTAACTCCCCAGACTGAAACCAACTTGATTATTATGTGTGGGGCTGCAGGCAGACCAGCCATCCTCTTAAGGAACACTGGCAGAATGCAGTCATGGCTGTTGAACAATTTCTGCAATCACATCACCCCTTACATCTTGGCCACCTAACTCCCCAGACTGAAACCAACGATTATTATGTGTGGGGCTGCATTTGAACCAACCATCACTGTAGAACATAACCAGAACG
>JBBBDQ010019527.1:0-14245 GCA_037127315.1 Ascarosepion bandense | reverse complement strand
TGGAGATGCATTTGAACCAACCATCCTCTTAAGGAACACTAGCAGAATGCAGTCATGGCTGTTGAACAATTTCTGCAATCACATCACCCCTTACATCTGGCCACCCAACTCCCCAGACTGAAACCAACTTGATTATTATGTGTGGGGCTGCATTTGAACCAACCATCCTCTTAAGGAACACTAGCAGAATGCAGTCATGGCTGTTGAACAATTTCTGCAATCACATCACCCCTTACATCTGGCCACCTAACTCCCCAGACTGAAACCAACTTGATTATTATGTGTGGAGATGCATTTGAACCAACCATCCTCTTAAGGAACACTAGCAGAATGCAGTCATGGCTGTTGAACAATTTCTGCAATCACATCTACCCTTACATCTGGCCACCTAACTCCCCAGACTGAAACCAACTTGATTATTATGTGTGGAGATGCATTTGAACCAACCATCCTCTTAAGGAACACTAGCAGAATGCAGTCATGGCTGTTGAACAATTTCTGCAATCACATCACCCCTTACATCTGGCCACCTAACTCCCCAGACTGAAACCAACTTGATTATTATGTGTGGAGATGCATTTGAACCAACCATCCCCTCTTAAGGAACACTAGCAGAATGCAGTCATGGCTGTTGAACAATTTCTGCAATCACATCACCCCTTACATCTGGCCACCTAACTCCCCAGACTGAAACCAACTTGATTATTATGTGTGGGCCGCATTTGAACCAACCATCCTTCTAAGGAACACTAGCAGAATGCAGTCATGGCTGTTGAACAATTTCTGCAATCACATCACCCCTTACATCTGGCCACCTAACTCCCCAGACTGAAACCAACTTGATTATTATGTGTGGAGATGCATTTGAAATCCAACCATCCTCTTAAGGAACACTAGCAGAATGCAGTCATGGCTGTTGAACAATTTCTGCAATCACATCACCCCTTACATCTGGCCACCTAACTCCCCAGACTGAAACCAACTTGATTATTATGTGTGGAGATGCATTTGAACCAACCATCCTCTTAAGGAACACTAGCAGAATGCAGTCATGGCTGTTGAACAATTTCTGCAATCACATCACCCCTTACATCTGGCCACCTAACTCCCCAGACTGAAACCAACTTGATTATTATGTGTGGAGATGCATTTGAACCAACCATCCTCTTAAGGAACACTAGCAGAATGCAGTCATGGCTGTTGAACAATTTCTGCAATCACATCACCCCTTACATCTGGCCACCTAACTCCCCAGACTGAAACCAACTTGATTATTATGTGTGGAGATGCATTTGAACCAACCATCCTCTTAAGGAACACTAGCAGAATGCAGTCATGGCTGTTGAACAATTTCTGCAATCACATCACCCCTTACATCTGGCCACCCAACTCCCCAGACTGAAACCAACTTGATTATTATGTGGAGATGCATTTGAACCAACCATCCTCTTAAGGAACACTAGCAGAATGCAGTCATGGCTGTTGAACAATTTCTGCAATCACATCACCCCTTACATCTGGCCACCTAACTCCCCAGACTGAAACCAACTTGATTATTATGTGTGGAGATGCATTTGAACCAACCATCCCCTCTTAAGGAACACTAGCAGAATGCAGTCATGGCTGTTGAAATCACTGCAATCACATCACCCTCTACATCTGGCCACCTAACTCCCCAGACTGAAACCAACTTGATTATTATGTGTGGGGCTGCATTTGAATCCAACCATCCTCTTAAGGAACACTAGCAGAATGCAGTCATGGCTGTTGAACAATTTCTGCAATCACATCACCCTTTACATCTGGCCACCTAACTCCCCAGACTGAAACCAACTTGATTATTATGTGGGGCTGCATTTGAACCAACCATCCTCTTAAGGAACACTAGCAGAATGCAGTCATGGCTGTTGAACAATTTCTGCAATCACATCACCCCTTACATCTGGCCACCTAACTCCCCAGACTGAAACCAACTTGATTATTATGTGTGGAGATGCATTTGAACCAACCATCCTCTAAGGAACACTAGCAGAATGCAGTCATGGCTGTTGAACAATTTCTGCAATCACATCACCCCTTACATCTGGCCACCTAACTCCCCAGACTGAAACCAACTTGATTATTATGTGTGGAGATGCATTTGAACCAACCATCCTCTTAAGGAACACTAGCAGAATGCAGTCATGGCTGTTGAACAATTTCCTGCAATCACATCACCCCTTACATCTGGCCACCTAACTCCCCAGACTGAAACCAACTTGATTATTATGTGTGGGGCTGCATTTGAACCAACCATCCTCTTAAGGAACACTAGCAGAATGCAGTCATGGCTGTTGAACAATTTCTGCAATCACATCACCCCTTACATCTGGCCACCTAACTCCCCAGACTGAAACCAACTTGATTATTATGTGTGGGGCTGCATTTGAACCAACCATCCTCTTAAGGAACACTAGCAGAATGCAGTCATGGCTGTTGAACAATTTCTGCAATCACATCACCCCTTACATCTGGCCACCTAACTCCCCAGACTGAAACCAACTTGATTATGTGTGGGGCTGCATTTTGAACCAACCATCCTCTTAAGGAACACTAGCAGAATGCAGTCATGGCTGTTGAACAATTTCTGCAATCACATCACCCCCTTACATCTGGCCACCTAACTCCCCAGACTGAAACCACCTTGATTATTATGTGGGGCTGCATTTGAACCAACCATCCTCTTAAGGAACACTAGCAGACCCAGTCATGGCTGTTGAACAATTTCTGCAATCACATCACCCCTTACATCTGGCCACCTAACTCCCCAGACTGAAACCAACTTGATTATTATGTGTGGGGCTGCATTTGAACCAACCATCCTCTTAAGGAACACTAGCAGAATGCAGTCATGGCTGTTGAACAATTTCTGCAATCACATCACCCCTTACATCTGGCCACCTAACTCCCCAGACTGAAACCAACTTGATTATTATGTGTGGGGCTGCATTTGAACCAACCATCCTCTTAAGGAACACTAGCAGAATGCAGTCATGGCTGTTGAACAATTTCTGCAATCACATCACCCCTTACATCTGGCCACCTAACTCCCCAGACTGAAACCACCTTGATTATTATGTGTGGGGCTGCATTTGAACCAACCATCCTCTAAGGAACACTACAGAACCCAGTCATGGCTGTTGAACAATTTCTGCAATCACATCACCCCTTACATCTGGCCACCCAATTCCCCAGACTGAAACCAACTTGATTATTATGTGTGGGGCTGCATTTGAACCAACCATCCTCTTAAGGAACACTAGCAGAATGCAGTCATGGCTGTTGAACAATTTCTGCAATCACATCACCCCTTACATCTGGCCACCTAACTCCCCAGACTGAAACCAACTTGATTATTATGTGTGGGGCTGCATTTGAACCAACCATCCTCTTAAGGAACACTAGCAGAATGCAGTCATGGCTGTTGAACAATTTCTGCAATCACATCACCCCTTACATCTGGCCACCTAACTCCCCAGACTGAAACCAACTTGATTATTATGTGTGGGGCTGCATTTGAACCAACCATCCTCTTAAGGAACACTAGCAGAATGCAGTCATGGCTGTTGAACAATTTCTGCAATCACATCACCCCTTACATCTGGCCACCTAACTCCCCAGGACTGAAACCAACTTGATTATTATGTGTGGGGCTGCATTTGAACCAACCATCCTCTTAAGGAACACTAGCAGAATGCAGTCATGGCTGTTGAACAATTTCTGCAATCACATCACCCCCTACATCTGGCCACCTAACTCCCCAGACTGAAACCAACTTGATTATTATGTGGGGCTGCATTTGAACCAACCATCCTCTTAAGGAACACTAGCAGAATGCAGTCATGGCTGTTGAAATAATTTCTGCAATCACATCACCCCTTACATCTGGCCACCTAACTCCCCAGACTGAAACCAACTTGATTATTATGTGTGGGGCTGCATTTGAACCAACCATCCTCTTAAGGAACACTAGCAGAATGCAGTCATGGCTGTTGAACAATTTCTGCAATCACATCACCCCTTACATCTGGCCACCTAACTCCCCAGACTGAAACCACCTTGATTATTATGTGTGGGGCTGCATTTGAACCAACCATCCTCTTAAGGAACACTAGCAGAACCCAGTCATGGCTGTTGAAATCTACTTCTGCAATCACATCACCCCTTACATCTGGCCACCTAACTCCCCAGACTGAAACCAACTTGATTATTATGTGTGTGGAGATGCATTTGAACCAACCATCCTAGAACACTAGCAGAATGCAGTCATGGCTGTTGAACAATTTCTGCAATCACATCACCCCTTACATCTGGCCACCTAACTCCCCAGACTGAAACCAACTTGATTATTATGTGTGGAGATGCATTTGAACCAACCATCCTCTTAAGGAACACTAGCAGAATGCAGTCATGGCTGTTGAACAATTTCTGCAATCACATCAGACTCTACATCTGGCCACCTAACTCCCCAGACTGAAACCAACTTGATTATTGGTGTGGGGCTGCATTTGAACCAACCATCCTCTTAAGGAACACTAGCAGAATGCAGTCATGGCTGTTGAACAATTTCTGCAATCACATCACCCCTTACATCTGGCCACCTAACTCCCCAGACTGAAACCAACTTGATTATTATGTGTGGGGGCTGCATTTGAACCAACCATCCTCTTAAGGAACACTAGCAGAATGCAGTCATGGCTGTTGAACAATTTCTGCAATCACATCACCCCTTACATCTGGCCACCTAACTCCCCAGACTGAAACCAACTTGATTATTATGTGTGGGGCTGTATTTGAACCAACCATCCTCTTAAGGAACACTAGCAGAATGCAGTCATGGCTGTTGAACAATTTCTGCAATCACATCACCCCTACATCTGGCCACCTAACTCCCCAGACTGAAACCAACTTGATTATTATGTGTGGAGATGCATTTGAACCAACCATCCTCTTAAGGAACACTAGCAGAATGCAGTCATGGCTGTTGAACAATTTCTGCAATCACATCACCCCTTACATCTGGCCACCTAACTCCCCAGACTGAAACCAACTTGATTATTATGTGGGGCTGCATTTGAACCAACCATCCTCTTAAGGAACACTAGCAGAATGCAGTCATGGCTGTTGAACAATTTCTGCAATCACATCACCCCTTACATCTGGCCACCTAACTCCCCAGACTGAAACCAACTTGATTATTATGTGTGGGGCTGCATTTGAACCAACCATCCTCTTAAGGAACACTAAGAGAATGCAGTCAACATGGCTGTTGAACAATTTCTGCAATCACATCACCTCTTACATCTGGCCACCTAACTCCCCAGACTGAAACCAACTTGATTATTATGTGTGGAGATGCATTTGAACCAACCATCCTCTTAAGGAACACTAGCAGAATGCAGTCATGGCTGTTGAACAATTTCTGCAATCACATCACCCCTTACATCTGGCCACCTAACTCCCCAGACTGAAACCAACTTGATTATTATGTGTGGGGCTGCATTTGAACCAACCATCCTCTTAAGGAACACTAGCAGAATGCAGTCATGGCTGTTGAACAATTTCTGCAATCACATCACCTCATACATCTGGCCACCTAACTCCCCAGACTGAAAACCAACTTGATTATTATGTGTGAGATGCATTTGAACCAACCATCCTCTTAAGGAACACTAGCAGAATGCAGTCATGGCTGTTGAACAATCTCTGCAATCACATCACCCCTTACATCTGGCCACCTAACTCCCCAGACTGAAACCAACTTGATTATTATGTGTGGGGCTGCATTTGAACCAACCATCCTCTTAAGGAACACTAGCAGAATGCAGTCATGGCTGTTGAACAATTTCTGCAATCACATCACCCCTTACATCTGGCCACCTAACTCCCCAGACTGAAAACCAACTTGATTATTATGTGTGGAGATGCATTTGAACCAACCATCCTCTTAAGGAACACTAGCAGAATGCAGTCATGGCTGTTGAACAATTTCTGCAATCACATCACCCTTTACATCTGGCCACCTAACTCCCCAGACTGAAACCAACTTGATTATTATGTGTGGGGCTGCATTTCTTGGATCCAATCCATCCTCTTAAGGAACACTAGCAGAATGCAGTCATGGCTGTTGAACAATTTCTGCAATCACATCACCCCTTACATCTGGCCACCTAACTCCCCAGACTGAAACCAACTTGATTATTATGTGTGGGGCTGCATTTGAACCAACCATCCTCTTAAGGAACACTAGCAGAATGCAGTCATGGCTGTTGAACAATTTCTGCAATCACATCACCCCTACATCTGGCCACCTAACTCCCCAGACTGAAACCAACTTGATTATTATGTGGAGATGCATTTGAACCAACCATCCTCTTAAGGAACACTAGCAGAATGCAGTCATGGCTGTTGAACAATTTCTGCAATCACATCACCCCTTACATCTGGCCACCTAACTCCCCAGACTGAAACCAACTTGATTATTATGTGTGGGGCTGCATTTGAACCAACCATCCTCTTAAGGAACACTAGCAGAATGCAGTCATGGCTGTTGAACAATTTCTGCAATCACATCACCCCTTACATCTGGCCACCTAACTCCCCAGACTGAAACCAACTTGATTATTATGTGTGGGGCTGCATTTGAACCAACCATCCTCTTAAGGAACACTAGCAGAATGCAGTCATGGCTGTTGAACAATTTCTGCAATCACATCACCCCTTACATCTGGCCACCTAACTCCCCAGACTGAAACCAACTTGATTATTATGTGTGGAGATGCATTTGAACCAACCATCCTCTTAAGGAACACTAGCAAAATGCAGTCATGGCTGTTGAACAATTTCTGCAATCACATCACCCCTTACATCTGGCCACCTAACTCCCCCCAGACTGAAACCAACTTGATTATTATGTGTGGGGCTGCATTTGAACCAACCATCCTCTTAAGGAACACTAGCAGAATGCAGTCATGGCTGTTGAACAATTTCTTGCAATCACATCACCCCTTACATCTGGCCACCTAACTCCCCAGACTGAAACCAACTTGATTATTATGTGTGGAGATGCATTTGAACCAACCATCCTCTTAAGAACACTAGCAGAATGCAGTCATGGCTGTTGAACAATTTCTGCAATCACATCACCCCTTACATCTGGCCACCTAACTCCCCAGACTGAAAACCAACTTGATTATTATGTGTGGAGATGCATTTGAACCAACCATCCTCTTAAGGAACACTAGCAGAATGCAAGCCACAGGCTGTTGAACAATTTCTGCAATCACATCACCCTTACATCTGGCCACCTAACTCCCCAGACTGAAACCAACTTGATTATTATGTGTGGGGCTGCATTTGAACCAACCATCCTCTTAAGGAACACTAGCAGAATGCAGTCATGGCTGTTGCCGGGCTTCTGCAATCACATCACCCCTTACATCTGGCCACCTAACTCCCCAGACTGAAACCAACTTGATTATTATGTGTGGAGATGCATTTGAACCAACCATCCTCTTAAGGAACACTAGCAGAATGCAGTCATGGCTGTTGAACAATTTCTGCAATCACATCACCCCTTACATCTGGCCACCTAACTCCCCAGACTGAAACCAACTTGATTATTATGTGTGGAGATGCATTTGAACCAACCATCCTCTTAAGGAACACTAGCAGAATGCAGTCATGGCTGTTGAACAATTTCTGCAATCACATCACCCTTACATCTGGCCAATCTAACTCCCCAGACTGAAACCAACTTGATTATTATGTGTGGGGCTGCATTTGAACCAACCATCCTCTTAAGGAACACTAGCAGAATGCAGTCATGGCTGTTGAACAATTTCTGCAATCACATCACCCCTTACATCTGGCCACCTAACTCCCCAGACTGAAACCAACTTGATTATTATGTGTGGAGATGCATTTGAACCAACCATCCTCTTAAGGAACACTAGCAGAATGCAGTCATGGCTGTTGAACAATTTCTGCAATCACATCACCCCTTACATCTGGCCACCTAACTCCCCAGACTGAAACCAACTTGATTATTATGTGTGGAGATGCATTTGAACCAACCATCCTCTTAAGGAACACTAGCAGAATGCAGTCATGGCTGTTGAACAATTTCTGCAATCACATCACCCCTTACATCTGGCCACCTAACTCCCCAGACTGAAACCAACTTGATTATTATGTGTGGGGCTGCATTTGAACCAACCATCCTCTTAAGGAACACTAGCAGAATGCAGTCATGGCTGTTGGAACAATTTCTGCAATCACATCACCCCTTACATCTGGCCACCTTAACTCCCCAGACTGAAACCAACTTGATTATTATGTGTGGAGATGCATTTGAACCAACCATCCTCTTAAGGAACACTAGCAGAATGCAGTCATGGCTGTTGAACAATTTCTGCAATCACATCACCCCTTACATCTGGCCACCTAACTCCCCAGACTGAAACCAACTTGATTATTATGTGTGGGGCTGCATTTGAACCAACCATCCTCTTAAGGAACACTAGCAGAATGCAGTCATGGCTGTTGAACAATTTCTGCAATCACATCACCCCTTACATCTGGCCACCTAACTCCCCAGACTGAAACCAACTTGATTATTATGTGTGTGGAGATGCATTTGAACCAACCATCCTCTTAAGGAACACTAGCAGAAATGCAGTCATGGCTGTTGAACAATTTCTGCAATCACATCACCCCTTACATCTGGCCACCTAACTCCCCAGACTGAAACCAACTTGATTATTATGTGTGGAGATGCATTTGAACCAACCATCCTCTTAAGGAACACTAGCAGAATGCAGTCATGGCTGTTGAACAATTTCTGCAATCACATCACCCCTTACATCTGGCCACCTAACTCCCCAGACTGAAACCAACTTGATTATTATGTGGGGCTGCATTTGAACCAACCATCCAAGGAACACTAGCAGAATGCAGTCATGGCTGTTGAACAATTTCTGCAATCACATCACCCCTTACATCTGGCCACCTAACTCCCCAGACTGAAACCAACTTGATTATTATGTGTGGGGCTGCATTTGAACCAACCATCCTCTTAAGGAACACTAGCAGAATGCAGTCATGGCTGTTGAACAATTTCTGCAATCACATCACCCCTTACATCTGGCCACCTAACTCCCCAGACTGAAACCAACTTGATTATTATGTGTGGGGCTGCATTTGAACCAACCATCCTCTTAAGGAACACTAGCAGAATGCAGTCATGGCTGTTGAACAATTTCTGCAATCACATTCTACCCCTTACATCTGGCCACCTAACTTCCCAGACTGAAACCAACTTGATTATTATGTGTGGAGATGCATTTGAACCAACCATCCTCTTAAGGAACACTAGCAGAATGCAGTCATGGCTGTTGAACAATTTCTGCAATCACATCACCCCTTACATCTGGCCACCTAACTCCCCAGACTGAAACCAACTTGATTATTATGTGTGGGGCTGCATTTGAACCAACCATCCTCTTAAGGAACACTAGCAGAATGCAGTCATGGCTGTTGAACAATTTCTGCAATCACATCACCCCTTACATCTGGCCACCTAACTCCCCAGACTGAAACCAACTTGATTATTATGTGTGGGGCTGCATTTGAACCAACCATCCTCTTAAGGAACACTAGCAGAATGCAGTCATGGCTGTTGAACAATTTCTGCAATCACATCACCCCTTACATCTGGCCACCTAACTCCCCAGACTGAAACCAACTTGATTATTATGTGTGGAGATGCATTTGAACCAACCATCCTCTTAAGGAACACTAGCAGAATGCAGTCATGGCTGTTGAACAATTTCTGCAATCACATCACCCCTTACATCTGGCCACCTAACTCCCCAGACTGAAACCAACTTGATTATTATGTGTGGGGCTGCATTTGAACCAACCATCCTCTTAAGGAACACTAGCAGAATGCAGTCATGGCTGTTGAACAATTTCTGCAATCACATCACCCCTTACATCTGGCCACCTAACTCCCCAGACTGAAACCACCTTGATTATTATGTGTGGGGCTGCATTTGAACCAACCATCCTCTTAAGGAACACTAGCAGAACCCAGTCATGGCTGTTGAACAATTTCTGCAATCACATCACCCCTTACATCTGGCCACCTAACTCCCCAGACTGAAACCAACTTGATTATTATGTGGGGCTGCATTTGAACCAACCATCCTCTTAAGGAACACTAGCAGAATGCAGTCATGGCTGTTGAACACTTCTGCAATCACATCACCCCTTACATCTGGCCACCTAACTCCCCAGACTGAAACCACCTTGATTATTATGTGGGGCTGCATTTGAACCAACCATCCTCTTAAGGAACACTAGCAGAACCCAGTCATGGCTGTTGAACAATTTCTGCAATCACATCACCCTTACATCTGGCCACCTAACTCCCCAGACTGAAACCACCTTGATTATTATGTGTGGGGCTGCATTTGAACTATCCTCTTAAGGAACACTAGCAGAACCCAGTCATGGCTGTTGAACAATTTCTGCAATCACATCACCCCTTACATCTGGCCACCTAACTCCCAGACTGAAAACCAACTTGATTATTATGTGTGGGGCTGCATTTGAACTCAACCATCCTCTTAAGGAACACTAGCAGAACCCAGTCATGGCTGTTGAACAATTTCTGCAATCACATCACCCCTTACATCTGGCCACCTAACTCCCCAGACTGAAACCACCTTGATTATTATGTGTGGGGCTGCATTTGAACCAACCATCCTCTTAAGGAACACTAGCAGAATGCAGTCATGGCTGTTGAACAATTTCTGCAATCACATCACCCCTTACATCTGGCCACCTAACTCCCCAGACTGAAACCACCTTGATTATTATGTGTGGGGCTGCATTTGAACCAACCATCCTCTTAAGGAACACTAGCAGAACCCAGTCATGGCTGTTGAACAATTTCTGCAATCACATCACCCCTTACATCTGGCCACCTAACTCCCAGACTGAAACCAACTTGATTATTATGTGTGGGGCTGCATTTGAACCAACCATCCTCTTAAGGAACACTAGCAGAATGCAGTCATGGTTGTTGAACAATTTCTGCAATCACATCACCCTCTACATCTGGCCACCTAACTCCCCAGACTGAAACCAACTTGATTATTATGTGTGGGGCTGCATTTGAACCAACCATCCTCTAAGGAACACTAGCAGAATGCAGTCATGGCTGTTGAACAATTTCTGCAATCACATCACCCCTTACATCTGGCCACCTAACTCCCCAGACTGAAACCACCTTGATTATTATGTGTGGGGCTGCATTTGAACCAACCATCCTCTTAAGGAACACTAGCAGAACCCAGTCATGGCTGTTGAACAATTTCTGCAATCACATCACCCCTTACATCTGGCCACCTAACTCCCCAGACTGAAACCACCTTGATTATTATGTGTGGGGCTGCATTTGAACCAACCATCCTCTTAAGGAACACTAGCAGAACCCAGTCATGGCTGTTGAACAATTTCTGCAATCACATCACCCCTTACATCTGGCCACCTAACTCCCCAGACTGAAACCAACTTGATTATTATGTGTGGGGCTGCATTTGAACCAACCATCCTCTTTAAGGAACACTAGCAGAACCCAGTCATGGCTGTTGAACTATTTCTGCAATCACATCACCCCTTACATCTGGGCCACCTAACTCCCCAGACTGAAACCACCTTGATTATTATGTGTGGGGCTGCATTTGAACCAACCATTCCTCTTAAGGAACACTAGCAGAACCCAGTCATGGCTGTTGAACAATTTCTGCAATCACATCACCCCTTACATCTGGCCACCTAACTCCCCAGACTGAACCACCTTGATTATTATGTGTGTGGGGCTGCATTTGAACCAACCATCCTCTTAAGGAACACTAGCAGAACCTACAGTCATGGCTGTTGAACAATTTCTGCAATCACATCACCCCTTACATCTGGCCACCAACTCCCAGACTGAAACCACCTTGATTATTATGTGTGGGGCTGCATTTGAACCAACCATCCTCTTAAGGAACACTAGCAGAACCCAGTCATGGCTGTTGAACAATTTCTGCAATCACATCACCCCTTACATCTGGCCACTCCAACTCCCCAGACTGAAACCACCTTGATTATTATGTGTGGGGCTGCATTTGAACCAACCATCCTCTTAAGGAACACTAGCAGAACCCAGTCATGGCTGTTGAACAATTTCCTGCAATCACATCACCCCTTACATCTGGCCACCTAACTCCCCAGACTGAAACCAACTTGATTATTATGTGTGGGCTGCATTGGAACCAACCATCCTCTTAAGGAACACTAGCAGAACCCAGTCATGGCTGTTGAACTATTTCTGCAATCACATCACCCCTTACATCTGGCCACCTAACTCCCCAGACTGAAACCAACTTGATTATTATGTGTGGGGCTGCATTTGAACCAACCATCCTCTTAAGGAACACTAGCAGAACCCAGTCATGCTGTTGAACAATTTCTGCAATCACATCACCCCTTACATCTGGCCACCTAACTCCCCAGACTGAAACCACCTTGATTATTATGTGTGGGGCTGCATTTGAACCAACCATCCTCTTAAGGAACACTCAGCAGAATGCAGTCATGGCTGTTGAACAATTTCTGCAATCACATCACCCCTTACATCTGGCCACCTAACTCCCCAGACTGAAACCACCTTGATTATTATGTGTGGGGCTGCATTTGAACCAACCATCCTCTTAAGGAACACTAGCAGAACCCAGTCATGGCTGTTGAACAATTTCTGCAATCACATCACCCCTTACATCTGGCCACCCAACTCCCCAGACTGAAACCACCTTGATTATTATGTGTGGGGCTGCATTTGAACCAACCATCCTCTTAAGGAACACTAGCAGAACCCAGTCATGGCTGTTGAACAATTTCTGCAATCACATCACCCCTTACATCTGGCCACCTAACTCCCCAGACTGAAACCACCTTGATTATTATGTGTGGGGCTGCATTTGAACCAACCATCCTCTTAAGGAACACTAGCAGAACCCAGTCATGGCTGTTGAACAATTTCTGCAATCACACTCTACATCTGGCCACCTAACTCCCCAGACTGAAACCAACTTGATTATTATGTGTGGGGCTGCATTTGAACCAACCATCCTCTTAAGGAACACTAGCAGAACCCAGTCATGGCTAAGTTGAACAATTTCTGCAATCACATCACCCCTTACATCTGGCCACCTAACTCCCCAGACTGAAACCAACTTGATTATTATGTGTGGGGCTGCATTTGAACCAACCATCCTCTTAAGGAACACTAGCAGTAAATGCAGTCATGGCTGTTGAACAATTTCTGCAATCACATCACCCCTTACATCTGGCCACCTAACTCCCCAGACTGAAACCAACTTGATTATTATGTGTGGGGCTGCATTTGAACCAAACTGTATCCTCTTAAGGAACACTAGCAGAACCCAGTCATGGGTTGTTGAACTATTTCTGCAATCACATCACCCCTTACATCTGGCCACCTAACTCCCCAGACTGAAACCAACTTGATTATTATGTGGGGCTGCATTTGAACCAACCATCCCTCTAAGGAACACTAGCAGAATGCAGTCATGGCTGTTGAACAATTTCTGCAATCACATCACCCCTTACATCTGGCCACCTAACTCCCCAGACTGAAACCACCTTGATTATTATGTGTGGGGCTGCATTTGAACCAACCATCCTCTTAAGGAACACTAGCAGAACCCAGTCATGGCTGTTGAACAATTTCTGCAATCACATCACCCCTTACATCTGGCCACCTAACTCCCCAGACTGAAACCACCTGATTATTATGTGTGGGGCTGCATTTGAACCAACCATCCTCTTAAGGAACACTAGCAGAACCCAGTCATGGCTGTTGAACAATTTCTGCAATCACATCACCCCTTACATCTGGCCACCTAACTCCCAGACTGAAACCAACTTGATTATTATGTGTGGGGCTGCATTTGAACCAACCATCCTCTTAAGGAACACTAGCAGAATGCAGTCATGGCTGTTGAACAATTTCTGCAATCACATCACCCCTTACATCTGGCCACCTAACTCCCCAGACTGAAACCAACTTGATTATTATGTGTGTGGGGCTGCATTTGAACCAACCATCCTCTTAAGGAACACTAGCAGAACG
>JBBBDQ010019515.1:0-23858 GCA_037127315.1 Ascarosepion bandense | reverse complement strand
CCTTCAAAAATCATTATTTTTCAAAAGTCAATTTACAAAGTTTACGAAAATGAGTGGAGGTACATTTCGCAAAGGCAGAAATTTGTTAAAAACATTTAAGAGGCAATTATACCTTTTAGTTTTGAACAGTATTTAATTGCTAATTTTGTTTAAAGAATTCCCAATTAATAAAAGTTTATATAATCTAAATTTAATTCTTCTTGGCCATCAAATGCAATGCATTTTGCGGAAATAATCTTCGATTTAAAGATTTAATAAGTTAAGTGAAGACTTCTCCAATTTAATCTTGATTAAAATATTCCTGATGACAAACATCCCCCCCCAAAAAAGTGGTTTCGACGCTGTTCGGGTGTGAGAATCAGGAAAGGTGTAAGACAGTTCATTTTATTTTATTTTTTAAATTTTCAGAATATCATTTTTTTAAATTGAATTTAATAGCAGTCATTAAGTAAAAATGACACCCTAATCTGCTGTTTGAATCGACAGCCTAGAATTTCAAATTAGTCTAATTTGGAAAAGACATTTTATTTTTTTCTTTGTCGATCAACACATTTCAAATTTCGAGTAACAAGTCCTTTTATTGTATTTCCTGTTTAAAATTAATCGTAAATGGACAGAAAGATTTTTTCTAATGAATAACGAATAAATATATCATAAGTTTAATTTAAAAGATTATTTCTGTCCGAAGAGGAAAATTGTTTAAAAATGTTTACAACCCAAAAGGAGATTAAAATAAATAGCTAAGGGGGAATAACTATATATTTTTGCAAAACAAATTTACCAATTCTTATTGCATCTTTATTTTCTTATTTTTCGATAACCAAAAATAAAATTCAAAATATATAATAAAGTAGGTACCTCCATTACGTCACAAAAATCCATCATAAAAAAAGTTTAAAAGGTTAAAAACTTAATAAAGGAAATTTTCTATCCAAAACGTTTATAATATTATGAAAGAGGAAAGATCAAAGTAAATTTTAATTATTTTATAAAAATTTTTTAATCACTTTTAACATTTCGAAATTTTGTCAGAAAATTTGTTTTTTGATTTGGAGTTAGCGTGGTTAAAAATATTACGTCTATGTTATAATTGATTACGTCATTTTTTTTTCTTCACTCACTTTTTTTCGTTTCTGAACACATTAATTTAGGAAATTCTCGCAAAAATGAAATGTTTGTCGGATTTTAATGAAACTTTCAGTATTCATTAACAAATGAATAAAATTATTTTTGAAATTATTACCTTCTTAAATTTTGATGAAAACAATTTTTTTTAAGTCTGTTACCCCCCCCCCCCCTTCAAGTAAATTCATGAAATTTTAATGAATTTTAATTTTCTGGAATTTTTTGTTTTATTAGTTAAACGCAGAACTCATCGGGAAATATAAATCATGTATTTTTTATTTAAAATTATGAGACACGATACAAAATCTGCTCCGAATAGGGAAATATAAAAAAATGCAATAAAACTTTGATATAATTTAATTTGATAAGCTTTTAATTGCTGGAATAAATAATAAAAATTAAGGACATTATAGTCTGAAAAAAAAATTTTTTTGATTACTAATAAAATTATATTAAAAAATTGTTTTCATTTTTTTATTTTTTTATTATAAATAATGTATAAAGTTTTAAAAATATTTTTTAAAATCTTTTAAAGAACTGTATTTGTTTTTCCTTTTAGTTAAGAATTGATGATTATACTGTCTATAAAACAAAAAAAAAATTAATAAAAATTTTCACCAAAAAATATGTTTAAACAGAAAAAAAAAGTAATTAATTATTTGTGCAAATACGTTCAAAGTTATAAAGTACGATGTTCAAATCTTATAAAGTACGGTGTTCCATATGGGTCTAAATGATTCTATAAGTTAGCAAGCGTTCTGGCAAAAACATAACGCAATTTCAATCTTCGTTCTAAAATTTAACAGCCTGTTTGCAAGTAATTCCATCAACATTTAAGTATCTTTTTATTTTAAAATCTTTAATTTTTGAATTAATTGTGACCGTAGGTGCATTAAGTAATTCATGATAATTAAAAAAAGATATGTATTGAACACTACAGTACAGTTCAAGAAAATAAAAACATTTTCATAACTGAACTTCAAAAATATTCACGATAAAAGTTTGTTTTAATTAAATTTGAAGAATTATCATAAATGGTAACTTTTTATACGTTTGGGAATTACCTAACTAACCATTATAAAAATTTCTACTTGATTTTTTTTTTTTGAGATTTTTAGACAAACTTGTCAAACATTTGTTCGCACTTTTGTCTAAAATACCCCCTCACGAAAAAATAATTAACAAGTAAGTCTTCTGATTTTGTTATAAATTTAAAAAAAAATGAAAAGGCATTCATTTCAAAATTCAGAATAATTTAAGATTATGACATTTTTTTTATTAAATTTGGGGAATTTTCTTTCTTTTCCCCACTTACATGTTCTTTCAATTTTTTTTAAATGGACAAACCAAACGACAATGAAAATGGTTACATTTTATTTACACTTGCAAAATAAATTTGTTTTAAAATCTCATTGTTTCTTATTAAATTACAATTTATTTTAAAAAAATTTAAATTTTTAAAATTTTTTATTTATTCAGAAAGCATATTCAAATGTCTGGCTATAAATCTAAACTAAATTCTATAAAATATATAAGTGCTGAAATTGTTAAATTTTTAATTTCACTATTTGTTAAAAACCAAAAAAAAAAAAATTTAAATTTTTAGCACGATTGGTCACCATACACTGCGTATCTATCAACATCCGGTAGCTGTCATCTTTCGACACCTCTATGAGTTACATAACAAAAAAGGACTACCGTAATTAATTTTTGTTTTTTTGTAAATTTCTGGCAATGAAAGCAATTATTAATTGATTGAAAATAGGTAAAGGTAAGTTTTAATATTAAAATTTGACTTTAATAACCTGTCAGCGCGTTTTTTTTTATTTTTTCAAGATTTTTAAAAACAGAATTAGGCTACTGTTTAATTAACGAGTCATTCAATCAGAAATGGCGGTATATTTAAAATAAAAAATTAAAATTTTAGATTTAAATCAATATAATTTAGGTTAAAAATTACCAGTATGTTTTGCTTACTAAATTATTCAATTTAATCTCTTGGCTGTCAATTAAAGTTAATTTTAAAGCTTGAAGATAACTTATTTATTTTTAAAATTTCAATTTAATTTTAAGTGTAGGTATAAAAATGGACTCCAGTGGAGGTACCTATTAAATAAAGTAATAATTAGGCTTGGAAGTTTTTTTAAATATTTAATGTGAACCCACAGTATCGATGACTTCAAACTTATTTTATTCAAATGCTTTTAGAATTGTTATCTTAATGTAAAGTATAAAGGATCATGAATTTCGTATTTATTTACCATGTAAATAGAAGGATCGCCGTTCGTATTTATGAAGGGTTGATTAACTAAAAATTATTAAAACTTTTGACAAGAAATACTCATAAAATATGAATTTCATTTGTGAATGTAAGGACAATTCCCATTCATCTTCTAATTTCGGTATTCGAATAATTAACATATAGTGAAATATCTGATAAAAATGACTCAGTTATTGCATCCGTAGGGGAAAGGAATTATGTTATTCACATTAAGATAGGTACCGCCAATTAAATCACTGCTCATTTTCGATCCCTCAATTTAAATTTAATTTTTAAAAAGAAAAATGTTTTCTTGAAGCTTTAATTTTGGCTTTAATTGAAAGCCAATAGATTACATCTACTAATTACAGTAAGCAAAATACCCTGGTTTAGTTTCAAACCGAAATTATTATCCACCCTTTATTTGGTTCAGTATTTAATTGCTAATTTTGTTTCAAGTATTCCCAATTAATGAAAATTTACTATAATCTAAATTTAATTCTTCTTGGCCATCAAATTCAATGCATTTTCAAAAAGAATCTTCGATTTAAAGATTTGACAAATTAAGTGAAGACTTCTCCAATTTAATCTTGATTAAAATATTCCTGATGACAAACATCCCCCAAAAAGTGGTTTCCAGGCTGTTTTTGGGTGGAGTGAACCGGAAGGGTTAAAAAAGTTTTTTTTTTTTTCAATTTTCAGAATATCATTTTTTAAAATTGAATGTAATCACAGTAAGTAAAAATGACACCCTATCTATGTAATCTGCTGTTTGAATTGACAGCCTACAATTTCAAATTAGTCTTCTATCAATATAATTTTCAATAATTTGGAATTTGGATAGTATTTTTTTTTTTTGTTTGTCGATCAATACATTCCAAATTTCTTCATTACTTTCTACCAATAAACTACTGAAAAAACACCAATTTTGACACAAAGCATCATTCCAATATAACACATCATATCATCTACGCTGAGGACATGTTCAGCAAAGTTGCAATCGTCTGTCATTTTGGCATGAAACAAATCAGAAAAATGAAGAAAATAACTTTCTGTTCAAATGTTCTGTACTCGTATCAAGATGGTTTTTAAAAATTTCTTGAAATTTGATGTTTAACTAAACTTTTTATGCTTAATTTTAGGAGTTCTGGTTGTCTGGGAAGAGAGAGGTGTGGGATGTCTGCCAAGGACCTTCACAAAGTTTTGAGAAATCAATATCAGAAAATATAGGAAATGAAAATTGATGAAGCTATTCGACTACTCAAATCATCTCCTTAGAGATCAATCAGAAGTCAGTCATGATGATTGTGAAGAAGCTGAGTGTCCAAGGAAATCTATTGGACCAAAGGAGATTAACTTTTTTAAAACTATTTGTCACAGAAAATACAAAAAGTTCTCTATTGTGAATATAGAAGCAACTGAAATATTGGGCTGGAGATGTTGGATAAGAATAATCTTTGTTATAACAGAAAAAGATAAATATTGACAAATCTCTCTCTCTGTCTCTCTCTCTATATATATATATATAATTCCAGGTGAAGAGGACTCAAGGTTTTACTATTTTGAGTGCCCTGGCATTGTTTTATTATGAACAGTGCTCAATATAATGAATATTATAGAGCTTAATATAAATTTATATAGGTAGTACTAAGAATACTCTAAAACAGTGCATTTACCAGCACACCTCTTCATTTAATAATTACAAATACAAAAATAGAACATTCCTATCAAAATATCATTGGTATCTAAAGGAAACAAAAACAACACCCATTAAAGTGGAAAATTCTAAAAGTTCATTATGTTTATACAAAAAACTATATATTATTAAATCACTTGAGAATAAAAATCTATTAAATAAACGCAATGAGATAAATGTCATATGTAGACATTGCAAAATATTCACATTAGAAAATGGATAAATCTAAATGAAATAACATGCGTATAATCAACAAAGGCTTAAGGAAAATAATTACTGACAAACTATCAAAATAAAATAAATTAAAACATAAAATTATTTTATATATAAAAAAATTCTATTTATAAAAAAAGCTTTTACAAAAATAAATAGATATTAGAAAGATGGTATAATGATAGCAGAAATTAAGTTAAAAATATTTTTACTTATAAATCAAAGATTTCGAGAAAATTACAACTAGGAGACTTAAAAATGATAAGAAAATGAAAAGGACAGCCTTGGTACTAAATGGGCATATCATCAAAGACAAAACTAAGCAAAATGAAAAAGGAAAGTGATGAGATTAAGTTAAAGGCAAGTTGACATCTTGACCATAAAGGAGGGAAAGAAGAAAGAAAGAAAAAGATAAGGGAAGAGAAAAAAAAGAGAAAAAGTATGTATTCTTTGAGGCCAAATTCCAAAATGAGTCTTCACTCTGATTAGTTGAAAAAAGCAACAAACTGAAGGTTTTGTATTTAAATGTAAATCTCATCTGTACATGCAACCATTATCAAGCATTGCCTGATGAAGAGAATCTATCTCGAAACATAGAAATTTACATGTTGCAATGTACAATTAATTCATAATGTTATGTATAGATATATATGTATAAGAGAGAATCTCAGTAATGGAGATTCTTATCCTACAAGTGACATTTGGTCATTCAGTGAATAATATAACTGAAGTGATGAATTCTAAAGAGTTTCATTTTTTAATTTCTCATCACTTTTCATTTTCATTTCAATGTTCTGCTTCCATCAAGAAATGGACGAAACTTAAAAACGTCCAAAATCTCCTTCGCTTTATTTGCCTGTCCTGTCATCATTTGTATTGAATTAAATGAATTCTTAGAGGCGAATTAAAATTCCTCTTAACTTGAATACCACTTTTAACTATTTCAATTTTATTGGTTTTCTTTGGTGCCTAACAGACATTAGGGAGGTTTCATTAAATTTATTGGTTTTTCTTTGGTGCCTAACAGACATTAGGGAGGTTTCATTAAACTGTGAGGCAAATTTTGAACCGCAAACACATTTATTGCATATTGGGTAAAAAAATTATAATTCACTCTTTGTTTTGCACTAGAGTAAAAATATGAAATATTTTGCATTTTATCTAATATCAAATGTGCTGCCAAATTGGTTTTTTGCTTTTTGGGATTTTTTTGTCTTGTGGTTGTTTTGTTTTATTTGTGTGCTTCTCACTTTGATGAAAATTCTTGACATCACATTTTTGAAATCAGCTGCCAATTTGACCTCATCGAATCTATCAGATTTACTATTAGTACCGGAGAAAATACAAACCGAGTTGACAACTGATGATATCAAGAAGTTCATTTATAGAATTAGCTGCTAATTAGAGCTTATCTTGTCCATGAGATTACCAATTAAGTCGGGAGTAAATTAATATCAAGGATTGAGAATTTATATCAATAGAGTGATTTTTTAAAATCAGCTGCCAATTTGACTTTATCAAGTCAATCAGATTTACTTTTAACAAAGGAGTAAATTGTTACCATGTTGAAAATTGACGATATCAAAAGAGCATTTTTGATATCAGTTCCAATTTTCTCTCATCAAATCAAACGTATTTACTATTAAGACAGTAAACAGTTTCTGAGTTGTCAACTGATGATATCAAGAAAGTCATTCTTGATATCAATATAATCAATCAAATTGGTCAGTTTTATTATTAAAATACATTGTGTTGAGCACTGATGATATCAAATAGGTAACTTTTGGAAACAGCTGCTGTGATCTTATCAAATCAATCAGAATTATTATGAATTGAATAGGCACTGAGTTGAGTACTGACGATAGCAAAAAAGGCATTTTGGAAATCAGCTGCCAATTTCTTCTTATCAAATCAAGAAGATTTACTGTTAAAACAGGAGTAGATAAATACAAAGGTGTGAACTGATGACAGCAAGATCATTTTGAAATCAACTGATGATTTGATCTATCAAATTGATCAGACTTACTATTAAGACAGAGTAAATAGTCACTGATTTGAGGAATATTCTTTATCAAGAAGGTCACTTGTAAAAACAGATGCTAATTTGCTCCCTATCAAATCAATCAGATCAGCTTTTAATTCAGGCGTAAATACATACATTGAGAATTGATATGAAGAATACAATTTTGAAATCAGCTGCCAATATGACTATTGAATTGACCAGATTTCCGTTTAAGAAGGGTAAATTGATACCAAGTTTAGAATTTTTGGTATCAAGAGTTATTTTTTTAATTAAAGCTTCCAATTTGACCTTATCAAATCATTCAGATTTATTATAAAATAGGAGTAAATACATACTGATTTGAGAATTGATGATATTAAGAAAGGTAATGTTTTAAATCAGTGACCAAAATGACCTTATTATCAGTCAATCGATTTACTTTTAACAAAGGAATAAAGAGATACAGAACCCCAAGAATTGATGAAGTATCAAGAAAGTTGTTTTTGAAATCTGCTGCCAGTTTGACTTTGTCAAATCTATCAAATTAATTGTTAAGGCTAACATGTGGGTCATTTTTTTAAACAGCTTCCGTTTTGATCTTATGAAATCAATCAGATTTACTCTTAAAACAGGAGTAAATAGATACTTTCTTCAGAACTGATGATATCAAGAAGGTCATTTTTAAAAAATCAACTGCCAATTTGACATCAAATCGATCAGCTTTACTATTAAGACAGGGAGTAAATAAAGGAACTGTGTTGAGAATTGATGATATCAAAAAGTTCATCTTTGAATTCAGCAGCCAATTTGATCGCCATTTTAATTGATCAGATTTACTACTAAGACAGGAGTAAATAAATACCGAGTTGAGAATTGATGATATGTAGCTCATTTTCTTAAATCCTGCAATTTAAACTCATTATATCGATCAGGTTTACAATTATGACAGGAATAAATAGACAGCAAGTTATGTGATCAGTTTTACAAATAAGGCAGGAGTAAATACATAGAGAGTTGCAAATTGATCATATCAGAAAGGTCATTTTTATATCCCAGTTGCCAATTTGAACTTACCAATTAGGACAGGAGTAAATAGATACCATGTTGAGAATTGAGAACATCAAAAAGTTCATTTTTGAAATCAGCTGCCAAATTTAACTTTTTTTTAAATTGATCATATGAAGAAAATCATTTTTATCACAGTTGCCGATTTGAACTGAACACCAATTAAGACAGGAATAAATAGATACCAATTTCGAGAACTGAGGATATCAAATCAGCTGCTAATCTCACCTTATCAAATCAGATTGACTATTAACACAGGAGTAAAAAGACACCGGCTGAGATCTGTTGATATCAAGAGGTCATTCTTAAAATTAGTTGCCAATTTGACCTTATCAAATCGATCAGATTTACAAGAGTAAATAGTTACCAAGTTGAGAATATATGATATCAAGATCATTTTTTAAATCAGCTGCAAAATTGATGTTATCAGAGTTATAAAAAAACAGTTACGTAATGTTACCTTTTCCATTGTAAACTCTCCTAACAATTTGGTTACCAGCTAATTCAAATCAAAACCAGATTTTTAACAAAATTTCTAATGGGTTAGAAGAGATTAAGAAAATATTTTTAAATAATTAGAAAATAATTTGATCTTTCCTCTTGATAATAACAGAAACATTTCGATGGAGAAAGTTTGTTTATTTTTATTTTTTTAATCATATCACCCCAAGCATGGCGAAAACGCCACTGATGCGCAGAGGGCTACGTAGAGTGAAAAGATTGGGAAAAGAGAAAAACCGGAAACCACAACCTAAACAAGAAACAAGGATGAGCCTCTTCACCTGTTCAATAGACGTGGGTGGAGTGTGAACCGGGCGATAGTTTAGTCTATCTACTCCAATTAAAAGAATAAACAATAAAAATAAAAAGAGTGAAAGACTGACAAAAGAGAAAAAACCGAAACCACAACCTAAACAGGGAAACAAGGGATGAGCCTCTTCACCTGTTTATTAAGTTTGGGGCAGTTTTCATTCATACTGTGTTATTTTTTACCGATTTGGTGGAGATACCCACAAGAACATCATCAACCCGCCATTTCATTTTCCATTTCGAGGCTATATGAGCAGGTAATTTTTAGCTGTTATTTTAAATTCTATTAGACTCGTTACAAATCTGTGCAATTAGGTCGGTAATGTTTTACTTCCTGACCACTGACAATACTTTTCTCTATTTATTCTAACATGAATACTCAAATGTTACCAAACTGCACAATTCCTTTCCCTACGGATGCAACAACTGGGGTTTTTTTTCGATCTTTGCCCAGATATTATTCATTCAAACACCAACGTAGAAGGCCAACAAGAATTTTTACTTGGATTCACAAAATAAAATTCATATTTATGTTGTATTTCTCAATAAGTTTTTCATAATTTCGTTAATCAGCGCTTCATAAATACGAAGGGCAATCATTTTTTTCTTCTTCTCTAAAAAGTGACATTTTTGTAACAAAATTCTAATAAGCATTTGAATAAAATAATTTTGAAGTAATCGGTATTATGGGTTCACATTAAATATTTTTAGAAATTCCAAGCCTAATTATTATATTATTTTATTTTATTTTTATTTTGTGTATTAAAAATACTTAATGATGCAAGAAAAGAGAGAACTGGTAAATTTGTATCTAGCAAAAAATAGATATTGAGCGATCTTTGGACGATCATCTACCAAATTTTCCTGACACGATTTCTCGAATATTCACGCCGGTTGTTATAAACAAATATACTGTTTAATTATAAAAAAAAAACAAAAAAACATAGTATCTACTGAAAGTAATTTTTTGAAAAAATAATTTTAAAATTGTCGGAGTTCCTTATTTTTTTTTATATATATATATATCACCCCGAGCAAAGGTGGTAATGCCACTGATGTGCAAGGGGGTTACGTAGGAGTGAAAGATTGGAAAAGGAAAGCCGGAAACCACATCCTAAACAGGGAACAAAGGATGAGCCTCTTCACCTGTTCAATAGACGTGGGTGGAGTATGAACCGGGCGATAGTTTAGTCTATCTATACTCCAATGTGTGTGTGTGTGTGTGTGTGTCTACAACAACCTCAATCTTTTTATATCCGTACCGTTTGATTTTTATCATTAAAACATTTTTTTAGGACGCCTACAATTGTCTTGATGGATTTTCTCTTTGTTCGACATAAGGGAATTAATGGTAGCATTATGATGTTCATTATTTACATGGATTCGAACTACTACCAACGCAGACATTAGAAAGTCCTTAGCTACATCAAAACTAACTTCATTCATATCATCTACAGGTCGTCTACTGTGAATAATCATTGGTTTATGACTGTCATCTACAAGTCACCCACCAATGGGGTCTAAAAGTAGCACTAGGAGGATTTCCTCACTTTTATTTGACGTTTCGGCCGTTATATGCTTCGGCTTTTCTCGGATACTTGGAATTATGATCGAAATAAAGTGTTTGGTTCAGAGATTCAAGAAACTGCCTGAAGAAGGCTGGAGTTAACAACAGCCGAAACGTTGTGAATATAACAATAAAGATGAGGAAAACACTCCGAACAATGTAAAATACTGTGAGTTAAAGTGTTTAAATGCCTAAAAAAAAGTTGTACTGCTGTTGAAGTTTCGGCTATTAACATTTTAATAAACATGTCTGAGTACCAGACATCAAAAAATAAATAAATAAGGTGAAATTAATTAGATTTCGTTAATTTGAAAGAGTGCCTAAGGTTTTCTTTCTATTTTTATAAAAGTATTTCGTTATCTTAAAGGGATACCAGATCTATTAATGTTAAAGTTTTATTTTCTTTAATTCTGATTTGATTTGCTGCGGTCAACGTGTGAAGAAAGATGACGTTGCTTTTGTAAGCAAAAAAAAACAAAAAAAAAGATAAAAATATATATTTCTAAATTCTGAGTGTGTTATTTGTGAAAATCAATTTTTATTATCTTGGCGTTGACCTGAAATTGAACACGGACCAATGGGCAGTCGGAAAGACGCCACTATCGAGTCAGAAGCAAGCCCTGACTGGCCACTGCGACTGCTAACTTGTTCCTCCCTTTCTGCTCTTGTCGTCTCCGCCTTTTATTTAATGCGTTCTGCTCGTTTTGTAGCCTTTTCTCCATTACTTTCGTTCGAAGAGCGGCAAATGTTTTTTTTATTACTGGTTCGGATTTCTTCTCCTCCCCGACACACTTTCTTTTTCCTCTCACTCTCACTTTAATTCTCATTATCTTTCCACACGCTCTTTCTTACTATCTCTCTCTTTGTCATTGTATCTCTACGGATCTAATTGTTAAAATGGTTAACAAGTCTATGCAGTAAAATTACATTTTATTCCTCCTCTTATCGAGAGAAGCATGATTAAAATAGACGTATCTAGGTATTTATGCTTGTAAATACTGGTTGGCTCGCTAACTAGCTGCTTTTCATTCTCTTCGTCAATTCTTTCTATCTATCTATCTGATTATGTACCTCCATTGAAAAAAAAACCCCAAAAAACAGCATAGTATGATTAAAAAAGATCCCAAACATAAAAAACAAACTTTTTTGCACTCAAAATGTTTATGTTATTTTTAAGAGGAAAGATCAAAAGTAGTTTTTAATTATTTAAAAAAAATTTTAATCCTTTCTAACATTTTTGTTCGCCAAAATGTTTTGTTTTGAAAAGTTTGATTGATTTGTCGGCTAAGAAACGTTTCTCCTGTTTTACAATGGACACCAAATGATTGCATTTACCCTTTTTTTAGGTTAAAAAACACATTAATTTGGGAATTCTCTCAAAAATCAAATAATTGTTGGATTTTAATAAAACTTTCAGTATTCATTCAAATGAATGGTCCTTTTTAATTATTTTTTAAATTTTGATAATTTATTTTTTTTTACCTCTGTTACCCCCACTTCACGTAAATCCATGAAATGTTAAACTTTCCGCAGTTGTCAAACTTTTTTTTATTAGTTCAACGCAGGACTCATTCGGGAATATAAATCATCTATTTTTTTTTCATCTTAAGTTTGCTATCACTATCCGAAAACCTTCTCCGAAGAGTAAAATAAAAAAGAGCGCAATAAAACTCTGATATAATTAAATTTGATAATCTTTTAATTACAGAATAAATAATAACTATTAAGGACATACTCAAAAAAAAAATTTTTTTCGATTAATAATAAAATTTTTAAAAAATTGTTTTTATTTTTAAAATTTTTTATTATTAAATAATTTAATAATGTATAAACTTTTAAAAATATTTTTAAAATCCCAAAAATTGACGGTGAGTAGACTTTTTAGTTAAGAGCTGATTAACATATTGCCTATCTAAAATTGAAAAGTTTAATAAAAATCGTTTACCCAAATATTTAAAATGAATTGAATAAAAAAAATTTTGTGTAAATATGTTCATTTACGTTCCATTTTTGAGTAAGTACGATGTTCCATAGGAGTCATAACATGTTTCCATAATTACATCTACAGTACTATAAAAATTAAATTAAATATTTTTTACCATGCCTTCAAACTTAGTGATAAATTAATGATATGAAAAATACATAAAAATGTTAGTAAATAACATGGAATAACTTTGTTTGGTTATTTCAATTTTATTCTTTTCTTATTAAATTAAGTTATTTTAAAAGAAATTTAAATTTTTCATTTAAGAAAGCATATTCAAATATCTGGCTATGAAATCTAAACTAACATTCTATTAAATATTATATAATTGCTGAAATTATTATTAAATTTTACTATTTGAATTTAAAAACCAAAAAAAAAAAAAAAAAATTAAAATGTTAAGTTTTTTTGGCCCGTATTGTCGTCATACTTTCCGTCTGATCTCATAAATCTTAACACCTCTGCATTGTAATCGTTGTGATGACAGGTAGGGCTACCGTAGTTTTTAGGTAGGTTGTTTTTGTTGCAGAATTTCTGGCGAAGGAATTATGACTTGATTGAAAACAGATAAAGGTAAGTTTCAATTTTAAAAATTGACTTAAATGACATGTCAGCGAGGTGTATTTTAGTTTTGCAAGATTTTTAAACACAGAAAATTTGGCTACTGTTTGCCAGTGTTGACAGAATGTGTCGATCAATCAAAAATGGTGGGAAATTTAACTTGAATTTGTCCGATTTCAATAAAAATTAGATTAAAATCAATATAATTTCGGTTTTAAAAAATACCAGTGTATTTTTTTCGGGAATTAAAATTTAATCTCCTGGCTTTCAATTAAAGCTAATTTTAAAGCTTGAAGATAAGTTATTTATTTTTTAAAATTAAAAATTTAAATTTGGGTGTAGAAAAGTATATCTATCTATATATATATATATAAGACAGATTAAGATAAGAGATGCCTTGTCTAGAAAAATAGCTAGTGAACTAGCCCAAGTCGACGTCATTGCTACTCTATGGAGAGATTTTAAGTGAAACCTGGACTTTATAGCTTTGCACCATGACGAAGCTAAAAATGCCTCCTTATTTACCATATAAATTTATATACAGTTAGAGATAATGAGTTTCCTTGTTTCTCTCGGCTTAAAGTATTATAAAATTGGCGCCAATTTTTCAAATTTGAAAATGATCTCACAGTTTTGAAACTCAGTTTGTAAAGCTTAAGATTTTAACTCTTAAAATAATTTCGATCTCTTCTTCTTTGTGCCGTGTCTCTGCCTGGACGTTGGCGATCATTGTTCTCACTATTTTCTTTCATTTGTAGTATTTAGTATAGTTTTTTTTTATTTTTTTATTTTTAATTCAAACACCAACGTAGAAGGCCAACAAGAATTTTACTTGAATTTACAAATAAAATTCATATTTATGTGTATTTCTCGTCGTAAGTTTTTAATAATTTCGTTAATCAACGCTTCATAAATACGAAGGCCAATCGTTTTTTCTTCTTCTCTAAAAAGTGACATTTTTACATAGCAAAAATTCTAATAAGCATTTGAATAAAATAATTTTGAAGTAATCGGTATTATGGGTTCACATTAAATATTTTAGAAATTCCAAGCCTAATTATTTTCGTATTTTTATTTAATTTAATTTTTAATTTGTTTATTAAAATACTTTAAAGATGCAATAAAAGAGAGAACTGGTAAATTTGTGTCTAGCAAAAATAGATCTTGAGTTATCTCCCCTTAGCTTTTCATTTTAATCTCGTTTGGAGTTTTAAATTACTACAATTTTTTAAACAATTTTCCTCTTCAGACAGAGAAATAATCTTTTAAAGTAAACTTTTAATATCTATATACTCGTTATTCATTAATAAAATCTTTTCTGTCAATTTACGATTAGTTTTAAAACAGAAAATAGTATAAAAATGCCTCTTACTCGAAATTTGAATGTGTTAATCGACAAACGAAATGATTTTTTCGAAATTATTGAAAAATATAATTGATAAGAAGACTAATTTGAAATTGTAGGCTGTCAATTCAGACAACCCGACGATTACATAGATAGGGTGTCATTTTGACTTAATAAGATATGATTACATTCAATTTTAAAAATGATATTCTGAAAATTGAAAAAATAAAACTTTTTAACCCTTTCGGTTCACTCCACCCAAACAGCCTGGAAACCACTTTTGAGGGATGTTTGTCATCGAGAATATTTTAATCAAGTTAATTGGAGAAGTCTTCACTTAATTTGTCAAATCTTTAAAGGTGAAGATTATTTCCGCAAATGCATTGCATTTGATGGCCAGAAAAATTAAATTTAGATTCATATATAAACTTTTATTAGTTGGGAATTCTTTTAAACAAAATTAGCAATTAAATACTGAACAAACTAAAGGCATAATTGCCTCCTAAATGTTTTAACAAATTTTCTCTGCCTTTGCAGAAATGTACCTCCAGTCATTTTCGTAAACTAATTTATTAATTTTTTAAATAAAAATTTTTTGAAGGTTTTATTATATATATATTAATGGAAAGTAAAATGGTTAAATTTACTATTTCCAGTAAACAAAATACTCTGGTGTATATTAAACAAATAAATTATACTGATTAGATTCTAAAATTTTTTCAATTTTTATTTTCATTTTGCAGCCATTTACATTTTTTTTTTATTTTGTTTGGCTTATTTGTTTTCGTTTTTTACAAATGTTAGATTATTTTTTTTTGTACGGAAATTCAAAAAAAAGAAACAATTTTGTCACTGTAATTAATAGTGTAGATACAATGAAACGTTATCAATTTCCTCCAGCCTTTTGCGTGTTTCTTTTCGTTTAATAAATTTTATTGGCACAAGGCCGAATTTGCGGGGCTATAGAAACGGGTAACTTTCCAGCCATTGTCCTAAACTTGTGACATATCCGTGCAATTAGGTCAGTAATGTTTTTCTTCCTGACCACTGGCAATGCACTACTTTTCTATTCTTAACATAAATAACGTTAATTGTTTGATCGTTACATTTTATTTTTTTGTTTAAATTTCTTTAAATAAGTTAAAATAAAGAAATAATTTAGTCAGTGCCAATTAATAGTGTAGATGCAATGAATCGTTATCAATTTTCCTAGCCTTTTTTGTACTCTTTCTTTCGTTTAATAAATTTTAAAATCGGGAATAAATAAAGTGCTATCAATTATAACACAATTAAACAGTAGACACAAAATATTGAAAAGGTGAAGGGATTGGACAAGCACCCAAAATTTTAATATCAAAACGGTAAGAAAATTAATAAATAAATAAAAGCAATTAACTAAAATTAAAAATTTCTAACGTTAAAAAAGATTAAAAATATTTTTAAATAATTAAAAAATACTTTAATCTTTTTCTCTTGATAGTAACAGAAATATTTTGACGGGAAAAGTTCGTTTTTATTACGTTTAAGGTATTTTTTTTAAATTTTTACTTTCATGCATTTGAATATTTAAAAATACCTTCACTAGCTTTTCAAGATTCTCTCTCTCGGGGCGTAGGATACCGAATCCGTCTTGTTTGCTCTCTTTGTAGCGATCACTCCGCGATTTGTTGTGTTTCTTGGAACTCATTTTCCGCGCAGCATTAATTCTGCAAAGGACATAAAACGATTTGAGTTCAGCAGATACATTTGCACAGAAATAGTGATGTTTTGAAAAGATTTGGAGGGGTAACATACAAAACAAAATTTCCCGTTATTAGGTTCAATTCTATTGGTTGGTCTATTTTCTGCTGGCTCCACCCACTTTATATAACAGAGCTTGCGGGCGAGATCAGACGATTCGAGAAAATATTCCTTGAAAGCAACATGGATAACGAATATCTTCTGACTTCTTTCAAACATGTGGTTTTCAATTTTTGTGGAAGATAAAAATGAGAAAGAAAGAAATCCTCTCGGGGAACTTTTTTCCCGACACGTTGGCCATGAGCCTTAGCACACTTGACCATTATTCTGACCCCCAACTGGAGCTGTTCGGGGCTTAGTAATCGAATTCGATTTGGTTTCGGCGATGCCGAAATCCAACCGAACAGCCCGTTCCGGCCACCCCTCAACAAGGACCCAGGAAGAGGTCGGCCACGAAAGAACGAACTCTTCCCGCTGCTGAACTCAGTCGAAAATGTTGTAAGTTATTTTATTTACTTATTTTATTTTTAGTCCTATGAAAATTAGTTAATTTATTTTACACTCTCTGTTAAAATTAAATACAAATAGGGATATTAAGGTTCCGTTTTTTTCAGGGGTTATATCATCATAGATATGATAACCGCTCCCATATTTTTTAATTTTAACTTTTATTTATTTATCCATTTATATATCAATGAGAAGACATTCGAACGAAAGAAGAAAAAAAAACGTAAATGTATGAGCCAGGTCGAGAAGGCACACAAATCCACCAAGAAAGAGAACGAAGGAAAGGGATGACAATGCTTTTGGAAGGTCTTCGAGAATTGTCCCTGCTGTAAGGGACGATAAAAGGCCTCCCAGAAGAAAATCGTTGACGAGGCAACAAAATACCTCAAGGAAAAGCTCTGTTTTTCTTTTTCGTATTTGAAAGAAAAACAAAGGTATGTAACTTTAGAAGCAAAGAAGCCAAAAATTAGAAGCCGAACTAGCTCAGGACCTCGCCGGTAAGAAATATTTTCAAATTTCTATCATTTTTTTTCTTCTCCAATTTTTTTTTTTTTTTTTAGCTACACAGTCCACACCCTTGGATATCTAAAATGAAAATGTCCTAGCTAGCTTTTTTGTTACATTTCGTTTCTGGTTTGCCGTTTATCTCATTCGTTAACATGGAGGTATCGTAATTCGTTTACTACAACTAAATTTTTCGACCGGTGTTCCTGAAATATTTCTTACACACGCACACACTTGGGGCCGTAGACATGTTTTAGCGTAGGAGCAAATCATCTGTCATGTATGGCGATGTTATGACGTCATTTTGGCGCGAAACCTTCTGCCAATCAGAAAAACTGCATTTGCTTCTTTTCACAAAATTGGCCATTTAATTTAATTTATTTTATTTAAAGAATTCTTTGTGCTAATCTGTTTTTATTTTAATTATTTTTAACTGCTGTTGTCCGACTTAATTTTTTTCTTTTTATTTAGGTGTCCTTGTTATATGGGAAGAGAGGCGTGGATATGTCAAGGACCTTCACACACAAATTAGTGAAGAGACCATCTCGAGTACACCTCCGTGATGAGAATGTTGAGATAGTCATTGAACAGCTAGAATCGTTTCCCTGCCCCAGATCACCCAGAAGTCCTGGCCAGTCTTCTGATGATTCTGAAGAAGAAGAAATCAATGTCGAAGTGTAAAGAAGTTCATTTATCTGAAAACACACGACCAACAGAACATGTTTTTTTTTTTTTTTTTTTTTGCTAAGATCGTCTCAGTAGCAATTTGTTGCTTTTCCGGTGTTTTTTCTTCAGAAATGTCTGAAAGAATATCCTCTGGAACTCTATGGAAGTTGCTGTGATATCAGGAAATCTCCTATTGAAACAAGGAGATCAGATTTTTCTCAACTATTCGTTTGGAAATTTGGAAAGTTCCCTATCGTGAATACGGGGACAGTTACGGACACCGCCGAAATATTGTCTTTCATCAAATCATACCATGACATTTTTTTTTTAATCTACTTTTTCTATTTGTCTACACAATCTTTTCTTACCCTAGAAGCAGGTGTTACTAAAAAAAATTATTTAAATATAAATCTCGTTTTGTTGTATTTGAATTTATCTTCTGTTATTTGTGTCAAATTTAATAGATTTTCACAGGCAATGCAAAATAAATCTAACTTTTATTTCAATTTCAGCTGACTCTTCTTCATTGCCGAAGAGACGTTGAAATTGTGAGGAAAATTTCTAACCTCGACCATATTTATTGCATATTGGGGTGGCCGACCCCTCCACGAATACTGAGAACCTTCCATGTACTATACAATTGCTAAATAGTAAAATTTTATTTTATTTTTTTTTTTAACATTGCATTTTCTTAAGACATAAGACACGCTTTCATCATTTTAACTTGCGGTTGTTTTTCTTCATATTTGAAATCGATTTATTTCCTATCCAGGAAATAAAAATACGACCTAATAAAACCAACATAAATTATGTAACCACCCTTTTCAGAAATATCTTTTTAATGGTTTAACAACAGGGTATCTACTGAAGAAAATAGTTTGAATAAATGAAAAAAGGTTACATTTTCCAATTACCAAAGTAAAATGTTTTTATTTTTACTCCTTTCGAAGTTGGTTGGAAATAATTTATTTGAATGCGTTCGAGACCAGTCGAAACAATGACGTGCACCACGTTCACTACTAGTACATTTCGGAAATCGAAGATTAATTACAAATCACAATGAGAAATACCCTAATTCACTTTCATTAATTTATGAAAATCATAGAAATTTTTTTTTTTTTTTTTTTTGTGAAACAATGCAAACGTTTGTTGCCCCTGTTCTAGAAAAGTTGCATAAACGAAGCACATTTCAACAAATCATTTGCCAACCAATTTCTAGTGTCGGTAAGTTTTGGATTTGTTTTTTTCAATTGAAAAAATAAATACAATATGCTGATGCTGTAAAATGTTAAATTGAAACCCTAAAAATCAAATTTTTCGTTTCCTCCGCTCCCCCACTTAATTGTTCCCGTGAAATATTTTTCTTTGGAATTTAATTTGGTCTTCATTCAAATAAACTTCATTTAGACCTATAATTGCCAGTTATTTAAAAAAATATTTTCTTTCAACTCTGCATCGAAATTGTGGAGCAACTTTTAAACATGAACAAAACGCGTCAACGACGAAATTTCAAATACTACGAGACAGTTATTTTTGACCAGATGCTCATGACAACGCATGTCAATGCATATTCACCGATTTCTTTTTTTTTTTTTAACCAGTACAGTACTAATGATGAACCAGTGTTTCCATTGTAGCATGACCCTAGCAAGTTTGTTTTAAACTTTTACTACAATGGTTAAAAACGTTGACAGCATATTGTAGCAACTGTATCCTTTTGACATCCATACTAGTAATAGTAATCCGTTTTATTTCCGTTCGTATAATTTCAACATCGTCTCTTAGAAATTAAACTTCCTTAGTTTTCCTGACACAAGGCCATGATGTAAAAAGCATTTCATGTCATTTTAACAAAAATAATAATCCTGCCATTTTCTCAACCTGAAGTAAAATTAAAATATTCAACAATTTATTAGCAAACAATAAAAAAATGATATTTCGTAGAAACTTAAATGACGACAGCTGCAAAATATGTTGATAAACATTTAAAAAACAAATACTGTTACCGCCAAATTTATTTACGAGATTGAATTTGAGAAGGCAATTAAAATATTTATTTTGAACTTTTCGTTTCTAATCATTATTATCTTGTATCTTTTTTCATTTTTTTTTTTTTTTTTTTTTACACGATATCTAAATTTGTGGTCTGATATGATTTTTTTTTTTTATTTATATCCCAAATAAACTATATTTAATTTATTGTTATAAACTAATACAAAAATATTTAATTATAAGCTATAAAATGAAACTAATTAAATTTCATTAAATATATACGAAATGATTTGTTTGAACATTATTTGACATCGATACCTGTATTTAAGTTGATATTCTGTTTTTAATTAAACATATAACATTATATATTGATATGTACCGGCTTGATTATTTACGATAAACTTTTTTTACGAAAAAAAAAATGTGTGTCATTCGACAGATTCGAACTGCGACCCTATCTGACACATGGGAAAGCTGCCAGGATTCGGCACGTCTTAGACATGAATGCAGTGACGGCATTTTTTTCGTCCAACCATTTATCAAAATACCAATTATGAGATTTTACTCATGGAGAAGAAAGATTCACAAAAAAATGCAAACCTTCGCTCACCAAAACAACATAAAAAACACACACACTGAAAACACACAGAAACACGCATACATATACACACACAGACAAGCCAGAAAAAGTACGATACACGCACACTAATCTCAAAAGCAAATCCAATCATACAAAAGAAATAAAAACACCCACACACGCACAGACATAGAGACACACACTCACACAGAACACAATCCAACTAACACACACCAGAAAACACACAGAAACACATACATATAGAAGCACAATATAAAAAATGCATCATACCTACACAAACAGACAAATAAATGAAGTTGTTTTTGAAATCTGCTGCCAGTTTACCTTGTCAAATCTATCAAATTAATTATTAAGATAGGAGCAATAAATATTGAGTTAAGAATTGATGCTATCATGTAGGTCATTTTTTAAAAACAGCTTCCATTTTGATCTTATCAAATCAATCAGATTTACTCTTAAAACAGGAGTAAATAGATACTTTCAGAATCAACATGATGATATCAAAAAGGTCATTTTTTAAAACTAACTGCAAATTTGACCTTATCAGACTTCATCAGCTTTATGGCTAAGGACAGGAGTAAATAGGATATCCGTGTTGAGGCATTGATGATATCAGAAAGTTCATCTTTAAATTTAGGCTGCCAATTTGATTCTATTTTTCACTGATCAGATTAACTGTTAGATGGAGTAAACAACATTGAGTCGATGAGAATTGATGATATCTAGCTCATTTTTTGGAAAATTCAATGCCAACAATTTAAACTCATTATATCGATCAGATTTACGATTATTATATAAAAGAGACAGCAAGTTGAGAATTGATCAGTTTTACAAACAAGGAGTAACACAGAGAGTTGCAAATTTATCATATCAAGAAGGTCATTTTATATCCCAGTTGCCAATTTGAACTTACCAATTAGGACATGAATAAATAGATACCAATTTCAAGAACTGAGGATATCAAGGAAATCATTTTTTAAATCAACTGACACCGGTACCAGATTGATCAGATTTACTATAAATTCAGTGCAAATTGACAAGGAGTTGAGCATTGATGACATCAATATAGTCATTTTAGAAATCAGCTACCAAATTGAACTTAGCAAAACAATTACATTTACTATTAAGAAAGAAATTAGATAAATACCAATTTGATGTCATCAACTCTAGATTTACTGTTAAGACAGGAGTAAATAGATAGCAAGTTGAGAACTGATAACATCAAGGTCATTTTTTAAGTCATTTGTTTGTTTGACTTCATCAAATCAATCATATTTACTATTTAGACAGTAGTAAATAGATGATGAGATGTGAACTGATTATATGAAGAATGTCATTTTTCAAATCAGCTGCTAATCTCACCTTATCAAATCAGATTGACTATTAACACAGGAGTAAATAGACACTGAGTGAGATCTGTTGATATCAAGAAGGTCATTCTTAAAATTAGTTGCCAATTTGACCTTATCAAATCGATCAGATTTCTGCACAAGACAGGAGGCAATAGATGATGCATTGGGTTCTGATGATATCAGAAAGGCTATCTTTGAAATCACAGCCAATTTTATCTTATCAAATACATCAGATTTACTACAGATATCAAGGAATAAATAGATATTGAGGGGAAAATAGATGATATCAAGAAGGCTACTAAATCAGCTGTGAAATTGATCTTATCAAAAAACAGTTATGTAATGTTACCTTTTCCATTGTAAACTAACAATTTGGTTACCAGCTAATTCAAATCAAACCAGATTTTTAACAAAATTTAATGGGTTAGAAGAGATTAAGAAAATATTTTTTAAATAATTATAAAATAATTTGGATCTTTCTCCTTGATAATAACAGAAACATTTCAATGGAAAAATTTCGTTTTTATTAAGTATGGAGTTTTTTTTATTCATACTGTGCTATTTTTTTTTTTACCCCCAAGCATATCATCAACCCGCCATTCCATTTTTCGGGGCAATACAAGACGTAATTTTTAGCTGTTATTTTAAATGCTATTAGACACAAAACCTGCGTAATTAGGGTCGGTGTTTTAGTTCCTGACCACTGACAATACTTTTCTCTTTTTTTAACGTGGATACTCAATGTCATCAAACTGCACAATTTTCTCCATGGATGCAACAACTGAGTTATTTTTTATCGATCTTCGCCTAGATATTATTTTATTCAAACACCAACGTAGAAGGCCAACAAGAATTTTACTTGGATTCACAAATAAAATTCATATTTATGTGTATTTCTCGTCGTAAGTTTTTCATAGCATTTAGTTAATCAGCACTTCATAAATATGAAGGCCAATCATTTTTTCTTCTTCCTCAGAAGTCGGTATCGCCATAAATTCACAATACCCGCATTTAATATGACCTTACAAATTAACATCTTAAGCGATTTTTTATTTAAATTTTAAATAATTAGCATTTCCAATGAGTACAAAATATAAACTATTTTGAAACTAAAAGTGAATTCATTAAATCGCTAATAATCACTGATTTTAGAGCCATTTTAGTTTTCTATCAAGATAGTAATTCTTATTAAAACATCTTTCAAAAATAAAATGTTCCTTTCTGAAATATTTGGCGAATATTGGCTGATTTAAAGTTTAATTAATTGATTTGAAACAAATACAAATTACTTTCAGTTTAAAATAATGCATTTTTAAATACAGAGGTAGGCATTTACTTATGGTGTTGACAAGGTGGTAAATTTATTTAAATTCTTATGGGTGATATCTGAAAAAATAGTTGAATATAACATGAGCGCATTTTTGTAATATAATTTTTAATCACCTAGTTTTAACTTTACAAATTTTGAAAATATTTACGCTGTTTATTGAATTAAGAAAATATTTAAATATTTGTGCTTCGATTTGTAGTAAGCTTTTTCATTTGCATTAGTCAATACATTTTAGTTAAAAAATATCATCTAATTGGTATTAATATATCAAAATATCCTCTGCAAATATTCTTGAAGTAATTTACAAAAATAGTGAACGGTTGTTGAGATTAACTACGGATGCACCGACCGTAATATTTTCCGCTTTTTAGTTGTCATTCACCTTGTAGCCGGTTACGTCGCAGCCAGGAACTGATTGGTATAAATACCTCTCGTATATTTATTTTTCTACAGAATTTGTTGAAGAATTAACCAATATATTACAAGTTAATATTTCTTATAAAAAGATTTTTGTGTCATAAGGAATTTGAGTTGTAGGGGG
>JBBBDQ010019512.1:0-12463 GCA_037127315.1 Ascarosepion bandense | reverse complement strand
GTAAAAAGAGTATTTAAAGCCAGGAACTGAGTATCTAAAGCTTGATAAAAAAAAATTCACTTATAACTGTTAACACATTGGCAGTTGACCTATAGAAATGAAAGTCATATTGTTGTCTGAAAGAAGGCCATGTGAAGTGAGACACTTAACAATTCAGAGTTGATTAGATCCTCTAAAAATGTATTTTGATATAAAAGTATTTAAAGCCAGGAACTGAGTATCTAAAGCTTGATAGATAAATTCAGTTATAACTGTTAACACATTGGCAGTTGACCTATAGAAATGAAAGTCATATTGTCTGTCTGAAGAAAGGCCATGTGAAGTGAGACCTTAACCAATTCAGAGTTGATTAGATCACTCTAAAAATGTTTGATGTAAAAAGTATTTAAAGCCAGGAACTGTTTATCTAAAGCTTGATAGATAAATTCAGTTATAACTGTTAACACATTGGCAGTTGACCTATAGAAATGAAAGTCATATTGTTTGATAAGAAAGAAGGCCATGTGAAGTGGGAGAAGCCTTATTAAATTCAGAGTTGATTAGATCCTCTAAAAATGTTTGATGTAAAAAAGTATTTAAAGCCAGGAACTAAGTATCTAAAGCTTGATAAAAAATTCAGTTATAACTGTTAACACATTGGCAGTTGACCTATAGAAATGAAAGTCATATTGTTTGTCTGAAAGAAGGCCATGTGAAGTGGTATAACCAAATTCAGGTTGATTAGATCCTCTAAAATGTTTGATGTAAAAAAGTATTTAAAGCCAGGAACTAAGTATCTAAAGCAGTAAAAAAAAATTCAGTTATAACTGTTAACACATTGGCAGTTGACCTATAGAAATGAAAGTCATATTGTTTTGTCTGAAGAAGGCCATGTGAAGTGAGACATATAATTCAGAGTTGATTAGATCCTCTAAAAATGTTTGATGTAAAAAAGTATTTAAAGCCAGGAACTGTTTATCTAAAGCTTGATAGATAAATTCAGTTATAACTGTTAACACATTGGCAGTTGACCTATAGAAATGAAAGTCATATTGTCTGATAGAAGGCCATGTGAAGTGAGACATAACCAATTCAGAGTTGATTAGATCCTCTAAAAATGTTTGATGTAAAAAAGTATTTAAAGCCAAGAACTGAGTATCTAAAGCTTGATAAAAAAATTCAGTTATAACTGTTAACACATTGGCAGTTGACCTATAGAAATGAAAGTCATATTGTTTGTCTGAAGAAGGCCATGTGAAGTGAGACACTTAACCAATTCAGAGTTGATTAGATCCTCTAAAAATGTTTGATGTAAAAAAGTATTTAAAGCCAGGAACTGAATATCTAAAGCTTGATAGATAAATTCAGTTATAACTGTTAACATTGGCAGTTGACCTATAGAAATAGAAAAGTCATATTGTCTGTCTGAAAGAAGGCCATGTGAAGTGAGACACTTAACCAATTCAGAGTTGATTAGATCCTCTAAAAATGTTTGATGTAAAAAAGTATTTAAAGCCAGGAACTGTTTATCTAAAGCTTGATAGATAAATTCAGTTATAACTGTTAACACATTGGCAGTTGACCTATAGAAATGAAAGTCATATTGTTTGTCTGAAGAAGGCCATGTGAAGTGAGACACTTAACCAATTCAGAGTTGATTAGATCCTCTAAAAATGTTTGATGTAAAAAAGTATTTAAAGCCAGGAACTGAGTATCTAAAGCTTGATAGATAAATTCAGTTATAACTGTTAACACATTGGCAGTTGACCTATAGAAATGAAAGTCATATTGTTTGTCTGAAAGAGAAGGCCATGTGAAGTGAGACACTTAACCAATTCAGAGTTGATTAGATCCTCTAAAAATGTTTGATGTAAAAAAGTATTTAAAGCCAGGAACTAAGTATCTAAAGCTTGATAAAAAATTCAGTTATAACTGTTAACACATTGGCAGTTGACCTATAGAAATGAAAGTCATATTGTTTGTCTGAAAGAAGGCCATGTGAAGTGAGACACTTAACCAATTCAGAGTTGATTAGATCCTCTAAAAATGTTTGATGTAAAAAAGTATTTAAAGCCAGGAACTAAGTATCTAAAGCGATAAAAAATTCAGTTATAACTGTTAACACATTGGCAGTTGACCTATAGAAATGAAAGTCATATTGTTTGTCTGAAAGAAGGCCATGTGAAGTGAGACACTTAACCAATTCAGAGTTGATTAGATCCTCTAAAAATGTTTGATGTAAAAAAGTATTTAAAGCCAGGAACTGTTTATCTAAAGCTTGATAGATAAATTCAGTTATAACTGTTAACACATTGGCAGTTGACCTATAGAAATGAAAGTCATATTGTCTGATAGAAGGCCATGTGAAGTGAGACACTTAACCAATTCAGAGTTGATTAGATCCTCTAAAAATGTTTGATGTAAAAAAGTATTTAAAGCCAAGAACTGAGTATCTAAAGCTTGATAAAAAATTCAGTTATAACTGTTAACACATTGGCAGTTGACCTATAGAAATGAAAGTCATATTGTTTGTCTGAAAGAAGGCCATGTGAAGTGAGACACTTAACCAATTCAGAGTTGATTAGATCCTCTAAAAATGTTTGATGTAAAAAAGTATTTAAAGCCAGGAACTGAATATCTAAAGCTTGATAGATAAATTCAGTTATAACTGTTAACACATTGGCAGTTGACCTATAGAAATGAAAGGAATCCTCTGTCTACCTCTGAAAGAAGGCCATGTGAAGTGAGACCTGCTAATTCAGAGTTGATTAGATCCTTCAAAAATGTTTGACAAAAAGTATTTAAAGCCAGGAACTGTTTATCTAAAGCTTGATGGATAAATTCAGTTATAACTGTTAACACATTGGCAGTTGACCTAGAAATGAAAGTCATATTGTTTGTCTGAAAGAAGGCCATGTGAAGTGAGACACTTAACCAATTCAGAGTTGATTAGATCCTCTAAAAATGTTTGATGTAAAAAAGTATTTAAAGCCAGGAACTGAGTATCTAAAGCTTGATAGATAAATTCAGTTATAACTGTTAACACATTGGCAGTTGACCTAAAGAAATGAAAGTCATATTGTCTGATAGAAGGCCATGTGAAGTGAGACACTTAACCAATTCAGAGTTGATTAGATCCTAAAAATGTTTGATGTAAAAAAGTATTTAAAGCCAGGAACTAAGTATCTAAAGCTTGATAAAAAATTCAGTTATAACTGTTAACACATTGGCAGTTGACCTATAGAAATGAAAGCTTCTATATTGTTTGTCTGAAAGAAGGCCATGTGAAGTGAGACACTTAACCAATTCAGAGTTGATTAGATCCTAAAAATGTTTGATGTAAAAGTATTTAAAGCCAGGAACTGAGTATCTAAAGCTTGATAGATAAATTCAGTTATGCAATTCAACACATTGGCAGCTGATCTAAAGAAATGAAAGTCATATTGTCTGATCGAAGGCCATGTGAAGTGAGACACTTAACCAATTCAGAGTTGATTAGATCCTCAAAAATGTTTGATGTAAAAAAGTATTTAAAGCCAGGAACTGTTTATCTAAAGCTTGATAGATAAATTCAGTTATAACTGTTAACACATTGGCAGTTGACCTATAGAAATGAAAGTCATATTGTCTGTCTGAAAGAAGGCCATGTGAAGTGAGACACTTAACCAATTCAGAGTTGATTAGATCCTTAAAAATGTTTGATGTAAAAAGTATTTAAAGCCAGGAACTGTTTATCTAAAGCTTGATAGATAAATTCAGTTATAACTAACACATTGGCAGTTGACCTATAGAAATGAAAGTCATATTGTTTGTCTTGAAAGAAGGCCATGTGAAGTGAGACACTTAACCAATTCAGAGTTGATTAGATCCTCTAAAAATGTTTGATGTAAAAGTATTTAAAGCCAGGAACTGAGTATCTAAAGCTTGATAGATAAATTCAGTTATAACTGTTAAATACATTGCAGTTGACTCATAGAAATGAAAGTCATATTGTTTGTCTGAAAGAAGGCCATGTGAAGTGAGACACTTAACCAATTCAGAGTTGATTAGATCCTCTAAAAATGTTTGATGTAAAAAAGTATTTAAAGCCAGGAACTGAGTATCTAAAGCTTGATAAAAATTCACTATAACTGTTAACACATTGGCAAAGCTGACCTAAAGAAATGAAAGTCATATTGTTTGTCTGAAAGAAGGCCGTGAAGTGAGACACTTAACCAATTCAGAGTTGATTAGATCCTCTAAAACGTTTGATGTAAAAAAGTATTTAAAGCCAGGAACTGAGTATCTAAAGCTTGATAGATAAATTCATTATAACTGTTAACACATTGGCAGTTGACCTATATAGAAATGAAAGTCATATTGTTTGTCTGAAAGAAGGCTATGAAGTGAGACACTTAACCAATTCAGAGTTGATTAGATCCTCTAAAAATGTTTGATGTAAAAAAGTATTTAAAGCCAGGAACTGAGTATCTAAAGCTTGATATAAATTCAGTTATAACTGTTAACACATTGGCAGTTGACCTAAAGAAATGAAAGTCATATTGTTCGATAGAAGGCCATGTGAAGTGAGACACTTAACCAATTCAGAGTTGATTAGATCCTCTAAAAATGTTTGATGTAAAAAAGTATTTAAAGCCAGGAACTGTTTATCTAAAGCTTGATAGATAAATTCAGTTATAACTGTTAACACATTGGCAGTTGACCTATAGAAATGAAAGTCATATTGTTTGTCTGAAAGAAGGCCATGTGAAGTGAGACACTTAACTAATTCAGAGTTGATTAGATCCTCTAAAAATGTTTGATGAAAAAGTATTTAAAGCCAGGAACTGAGCATTCTAAAGCTGATAGATAAATTCAGTTATAACTGTTAACACATTGGCAGTTGACCTAAAGAAATGAAAGTCATATTGAATTGAGAAGGCCATGTGAAGTGAGACACTTAACCAATTCAGAGTTGATTAGATCCTCTAAAAATGTTTGATGTAAAAAAGTATTTAAAGCCAGGAACTAAGTATCTAAAGCTTGATAAAAAAATTCAGTTATAACTGTTAACACATTGGCAGTTGACCTATAGAAATGAAAGTCATATTGTTTGTCTGAAAGAAGGCCATGTGAAGTGAGACACTTAACCAATTCAGAGTTGATTAGATCCTCTAAAAATGTTTGATGGCAAAAAAGTATTTAAAGCCAGGAACTATATCTAAAGCTTGATAGATAAATTCAGTTATAACTGTTAACACATTGGCAGTGACTCTAAAGAAATGAAAGTCATATTGTCTGATCGAAGGCCATGTGAAGTGAGACACTTAACCAATTCAGAGTTGATTAGATCCTTCTCTAAAAATGTTTGATGTAAAAAGACAGCCAGGAACTGTTTATCTAAAGCTTGATAGATAAATTCAGTTATAACTGTTAACACATTGGCAGTTGACCCATAGAAATGAAAGTCATATTGTCTGTCTGAAAGAAGGTCATGTGAAGTGAGACACTTGTCCAATTCAGAGTTGATTAGATCCTCTTAAAAATGTTTGATGTAAAAAAGTATTTAAAGCCAGGAACTGTTTATCTAAAGCTTGATAGATAAATTCAGTTATAACTGTTAACACATTGGCAGTTGACCTATAGAAATGAAAGTCATATTGTTTGTCTGAAAGAAGGCCATGTGAAGTGAGACACTTAACCAATTCAGAGTTGATTAGATCCCTCTTCAAAAATGTTTGATGTAAAAAAGTATTTAAAGCTATGTGGAACTGAGTATCTAAAGCTTGATAGATAAATTCAGTTATAACTGTTAACACATTGGCAGTTGACCTATAGAAATGAAAGTCATATTGTTTGTCTGAAAGAAGGCCATGTGAAGTGAGACACTTAACCAATTCAGAGTTGATTAGATCCTCTAAAAATGTTTGATGTAAAAAGTATTTAGCCAGAAACTGAGTATCTAAAGCTTGATAGATAAATTCAGTTATAACTGTTAACACATTGGCAGTTGACCTAAAGAAATGAAAGTCATATTGTCTGATCGAAGGCCATGTGAAGTGAGACACTTAACCAATTCAGAGTTGATTAGATCCTCTAAAAATGTTTGATGTAAAAAAGTATTTAAAGCCAGGAACTGTTTATCTAAAGCTTGATAGATAAATTCAGTTATAACTGTTAACACATTGGCAGTTGACCTATAGAAATGAAAGTCATATTGTCTGTCTGAAAGAAGGCCATGTGAAGTGAGACACTTAACCAATTCAGAGTTGATTAGATCCTCTAAAAATGTTTGATAAAAAAGTATTTAAAGCCAGGAACTGTTTATCTAAAGCTTGATAGATAAATTCAGTTATAACTGTTAACACATTGGCAGTTGACCTATAGAAATGAAAGTCATATTGTTTGTCTGAAAGAAGGCCATGTGAAGTGAGACACTTAACCAATTCAGAGTTGATTAGATCCTCTAAAAATGTTTGATGTAAAAAAGTATTTAAAGCCAGGAACTTATATCTAAAGCTTGATAGATAAATTCAGTTATAACTGTTAACACATTGGCAGTTGACCTAAAGAAATGAAAGTCATATTGTCTGATAGAAGGCCATGTGAAGTGAGACACTTAACCAATTCAGAGTTGATTAGATCCTCTAAAAATGTTTGATGTAAAAAAGTATTTAAAGCCAGGAACTGAGTATCTAAAGCTTGATAGATAAATTCAGTTATAACTGTTAACACATTGGCAGTTGACCTATAGAAATGAAAGTCATATTGTCTGTCTGAAAGAAGGCCATGTGAAGTGAGACACTTAACCAATTCAGAGTTGATTAGATCCTTAAAAATGTTTGATGTAAAAAAGTATTTAAAGCCAGGAACTGTTTATCTAAAGCTTGATAGATAAATTCAGTTATAACTGTTAACACATTGGCAGTTGACCTATAGAAATGAAAGTCATATTGTTTGTCTGAAAGAAGGCCATGTGAAGTGAGACACTTAACCAATTCAGAGTTGATTAGATCCTCTAAAAATGTTTGATGTAAAAAATATTTAAAGCCAGGAACTGAGTATCTAAAGCTTGATAGATAAATTCAGTTATAACTGTTAACACATTGGCAGTTGACCTATAGAAATGAAAGTCATATTGTTTGTCTGAAAGAAGGCCATGTGAAGTGAGACACTTAAACAATTCAGAGTTGATTAGATCCTCTAAAAATGTTTGATGTAAAAAAGTATTTAAAGCCAGGAACTGAGTATCTAAAGCTTGATAGATAAATTCAGTTATAACTGTTAACACATTGGCAGTTGACCTAAAGAAATGAAAGTCATATTGTCTGATCGAAGGCCATGTGAAGTGAGACACTTAACCAATTCAGAGTTGATTAGATCCTCTAAAAATGTTTGATGTAAAAAAGTATTTAAAGCCAGGAAACTGCTTATCTAAAGCTTCTGATAGATAAATTCAGTTATAACTGTTAACACATTGGCAGTTGGACTCATAGAAATGAAAGTCATATTGTCTGTCTGAAAGAAGGCCATGTGAAGTGAGACACTTAACCAATTCAGAGTTGATTAGATCCTCTAAAAAATGTTTGATGTAAAAAAGTATTTAAAGCCAGGAACTGTTTATCTTCTAAAGCTTGATAGATAAATTCAGTTATAACTGTTAACACATTGGCAGTTGACCTATAGAAATGAAAGTCATATTGTTTGTCTGAAAGAAGGCCATGTGAAGTGAGACACTTAACCAATTCAGAGTTGATTAGATCCTCTAAAAATGTTTGATGTAAAAAAGTATTTAAAGCCAGGAACTGAGTATCTAAAGCTTGATAGATAAATTCAGTTATAACTGTTAACACATTGGCAGTTGACCTATAGAAATGAAAGTCATATTGTTTGTCTGAAAGAAGGCCATGTGAAGTGAGACACTTAACCAATTCAGAGTTGATTAGATCCTCTAAAAATGTTTGATGTAAAAAAGTATTTAAAGCCAGGAACTGAGTATCTAAAGCTTGATAGATAAATTCAGTTATAACTGTTAACACATTGGCAGTTGACCTATAGAAATGAAAGTCATATTGTCTGTCTGAAAGAAGGCCATGTGAAGTGAGACACTTAACCAATTCAGAGTTGATTAGATCCTCTAAAAATGTTTGATGTAAAAAAGTATTTAAAGCCAGGAACTAAGTATCTAAAGCTTGATAAAAAAATTCAGTTATAACTGCTAACACATTGGCAGTTGACCTATAGAAATGAAAGTCATATTGTTTGTCTGAAAGAAGGCCATGTGAAGTGAGACACTTAACCAATTCAGAGTTGATTAGATCCTCTAAAAATGCTTGATGTAAAAAAGTATTTAAAGCCAGAACCGAGTATCTAAAGCTTGATAGATAAATTCAGTTATAACTGTTAACACATTGGCAGTTGACCTAAAGAAATGAAAGTCATATTGTCTGATAGAAGGCCATGTGAAGTGAGACACTTAACCAATTCAGAGTTGATTAGATCCTCTAAAAATGTTTGATGTAAAAAAGTATTTAAAGCCAGGAACTGTTTATCTAAAGCTTGATAGATAAATTCAGTTATAACTGTTAACACATTGGCAGTTGACCTATAGAAATGAAAGTCATATTGTTTGTCTGAAAGAAGGCCATGTGAAGTGAGACACTTAACCAATTCAGAGTTGATTAGATCCTCTAAAAATGTTTGATGTAAAAAAGTATATAAAGCCAGGAACTGAGTATCTAAAGCTTGATAGATAAATTCAGTTATAACTGTTAACACATTGGCAGTTGACCTAAAGAAATGAAAGTCATATTGTCTGATAGAAGGCCATGTGAAGTGAGACACTTAACCAATTCAGAGTTGATTAGATCCTCTAAAAATGTTTGATGTAAAAAAGTATTTAAAGCCAGGAACTAAGTATCTAAAGCTTGATAAAAAAATTCAGTTATAACTGTTAACACATTGGCAGTTGACCTATAGAAATGAAAGTCATATTGTTTGTCTGAAAAAGAAGGCCATGTGAAGTGAGACACTTAACCAATTCAGAGTTGATTAGATCCTCTAAAAATGTTTGATGTAAAAAAGTATTTAAAGCCAGGAACTGAGTATCTAAAGCTTGATAGATAAATTCAGTTATAACTGTTAACACATTGGCAGTTGACCTAAAGAAATGAAAGTCATATTGTCTGATCGAAGGCCATGTGAAGTGAGACACTTAACCAATTCAGAGTTGATTAGATCCTCTAAAAATGTTTGATGTAAAAAAGTATTTGAAGCCAGGAACTGTTTATCTAAAGCTTGATAGATAAATTCAGTTTTAACTGTTAACACATTGGCAGTTGGACTCATAGAAATGAAAGTCATATTGTTTGTCTGAAAGAAGGCCATGTGAAGTGAGACACTTAACCAATTCAGAGTTGATTAGATCCTCTAAAATGTTTGATGTAAAAAAGTATTTAAAGCCAGGAACTGAGTATCTAAAGCTTGATAGATAAATTCAGTTATAACTGTTAACACATTGGCAGTTGACCTAAAGAAATGAAAGTCATATTGTCTGATAGAAGGCCATGTGAAGTGAGACACTTAACCAATTCAGAGTTGATTAGATCCTCTAAAAATGTTTGATGTAAAAGTATTTAAAGCCAGGAACTGAGTATCTAAAGCTTGATAAAAAAATTCACTTATAACTGTTAACACATTGGCAGTTGACCTATAGAAATGAAAGTCATATTGTTTGTCTGAAAGAAGGCCATGTGAAGTGAGACACTTAACCAATTCAGAGTTGATTAGATCCTCTAAAAATGTTTGATGTAAAAGTATTTAAAGCCAGGAACTGAGTATCTAAAGCTTGATAGATAAATTCAGTTATAACTGTTAACACATTGGCAGTTGACCTATAGAAATGAAAGTCATATTGTCTGTCTGAAAGAAGGCCATGTGAAGTGAGACACTTAACCAATTCAGAGTTGATTAGATCCTCTAAAAAATGTTTGATGGAAAAAAGTATTTAAAGCCAGGAACTGTTTATCTAAAGCTTGATAGATAAATTCAGTTATAACTGTTAACACATTGGCAGTTGACCTATAGAAATGAAAGTCATATTGTTTGTCTGAAAGAAGGCCATGTGAAGTGAGACACTTAACCAATTCAGAGTTGATTAGATCCTCTAAAAATGTTTGATGTAAAAAAGTATTTAAAGCCAGGAACTGAGTATCTAAAGCTTGATAGATAAATTCAGTTATAACTGTTAACACATTGGCAGTTGACCTATAGAAATGAAAGTCATATTGTTTGTCTGAAAGAAGGCCATGTGAAGTGAGACACTTAACCAATTCAGAGTTGATTAGATCCTCTAAAAATGTTTGATGTAAAAAAGTATTTAAAGCCAGGAACTGAGTATCTAAAGCTTGATAAAAAATTCACTTATAACTGTTAACACATTGGCAGTTGACCTAAAGAAATGAAAGTCATATTGTTTGTCTGAAAGAAGGCCATGAAGTGAGACACTTAACCAATTCAGAGTTGATTAGATCCTCTAAAAATGTTTGATGTAAAGATGAAGCCAGGAACTGTTTATCTAAAGCTTGATAGATAAATTCAGTTATAACTGTTAACACATTGGCAGTTGACCTATAGAAATGAAAGTCATATTGTTTGTCTGAAAGAAGGCCATGAAGTGAGACACTTAACCAATTCAGAGTTGATTAGATCCTCTAAAAATGTTTGATGTAAAAAAGTATTTAAAGCCAGGAACTGAGTATCTAAAGCTTGATAGATAAATTCAGTTATAACTGTTAACACATTGGCAGTTGACCTAAAGAAATGAAAGTCATATTGTCTGATAGAAGGCCATGTGAAGTGAGACACTTAACCAATTCAGAGTTGATTAGATCCTCTAAAAATGTTTGATGTAAAAAAGTATTTAAAGCCAGGAACTGAGTATCTAAAGCTTGATAGATAAATTCAGTTATAACTGTTAACACATTGGCAGTTGACCTATAGAAATGAAAGTCATATTGTCTGTCTGAAAGAAGGCCATGTGAAGTGAGACACTTAACCAATTCAGAGTTGATTAGATCCTCTAAAAAATGTTTGATGTAAAAAAGTATTTAAAGCCAGGAACTGTTTATCTAAAGCTTGATAGATAAATTCAGTTATAACTGTTAACACATTGGCAGTTGACCTATAGAAATGAAAGTCATATTGTTTGTCTGAAAGAAGGCCATGTGAAGTGAGACACTCTAAATCAATTCAGAGTTGATTAGATCCTCTAAAAATGTTTGATGTAAAAGTATTTAAAGCCAGGAACTGAGTATCTAAAGCTTCTGATAGATAAATTCAGTTATAACTGTTAACACATTGGCAGTTGACTCTATAGAAATGAAAGTCATATTGTTTGTCTGAAAGAAGGCCATGTGAAGTGAGACACTTAAACAATTCAGAGTTGATTAGATCCTCTAAAAATGTTTGATGTAAAAAAGTATTGCAGTTGTGAACTGAGTATCTAAAGCTTGATAAAAAATTCACTTATAACTGTTAACACATTGGCAGTTGACCGTAAGAAATGAAAGTCATATTGTTTGTCTGAAAGAAGGCCATGTGAAGTGAGACACTTAACCAATTCAGAGTTGATTAGATCCTCTAAAAATGTTTGATGTAAAAAAGTATTTAAAGCCAGGAACTGTTTATCTAAAGCTTGATAAAAAAAAATTCAGTTATAACTGTTAACACATTGGCAGTTGACTCATAGAAATGAAAGTCATATTGTTTGTCTATTAGCTATGAAGTGAGACACTTAACCAATTCAGAGTTGATTAGATTCTCTAAAATGTTTGATGTAAAAAGTATTTAAAGCCAGGAACTGAGTATCTAAAGCTTGATAGATAAATTCAGTTATAACTGTTAACACATTGGCAGTTGACCTATAGAAATGAAAGTCATATTGTTTGTCTGAAAGAAGGCCATGTGAAGTGAGACACTTAACCAATTCAGAGTTGATTAGATCCTCTAAAATGTTTGATAAAAGTATTTAAAGCCAGGAACTGAGTATCTAAAGCTTGATAGATAAATTCAGTTATAACTGTTAACACATTGGCAGTTGACCTATAGAAATGAAAGTCATATTGTCTGTCTGAAAGAAGGCTATGTGAAGTGAGACACTTAACCAATTCAGAGTTGATTAGATCCTCTAAAATGTTTGATGTAAAAAAGTATTTAAAGCCAGGAACTGAGTATCTAAAGTTTGATAAAAAAAATTCACTTATAACTGTTAACACATTGGCAGTTGACCTAAAGAAATGAAAGTCATATTGTTTGTCTGAAAGAAGGCCATGTGTAGTGAGACACTTAACCAATTCAGAGTTGATTAGATCCTCTAAAAATGTTTGATGTAAAAAAGTATTTAAAGCCAGGAACTGAGTATCTAAAGCTTGATAAAAAAATTCACTTATAACTGTTAACACATTGGCAGTTGACCTATAGAAATGAAAGTCATATTGTTTGTCTG